>PVJH01009347.1:0-79393 GCA_004026705.1 Nesogale talazaci | reverse complement strand
TATACTATTAAACTGCTTATTTAGGCTAAAGGAAATATTATATAACTCTTGATGTCTTGTGTTTAACAAAAGATTTGTTTCAAAAGTACAGATCAATGTGTTTACTCCTTTGGTTGTTTACATAGCATACTGTTCTAGGAAAAGTTTGATAAAACTTTATTTCTAATAATAATCATTTTGTTTAAAACTACTGAAAGTAGGGAATATCAGATGTTGGTGTTTTATTGTTTATATAAAGACATTTATTGGATTTTGGATCATAACAAATTCTGAATAACACACTGAGGAGAAAGAGAATTCCAGAATACTTAATTAGGCTTGTTCAGAAATAATAAAAGGTTGAATCTTTTCACCATATTCATTCAATCTGTATCCTGAAAAATCATCTGAGAAATTTGGCTGCATAAGTGATATGGCATCAGGAAGAAGAAATATTTATTAAGAGTTTGTTGTATATAGGTGGCAAAACTTTGTTCTTTAAAGTAAGGAGGTCTTGAAATTCTGTCTAATGAAAACCAAACCTAGAGTATGGATTACAACTCAATGGAAAGGCCACAAAAGTCCTCATAAATGGGCCGATAGACAACATCCTGATAAATGGAGAAATGCATAATATGTCAATTATATATCAATAAAACTGCTGATATAGTCTGTTGATGAGAATTTACTCCCCCCATATGATTGCAATGTATGTATGAAACATTATCATTATACTCTCATCTGAAATTCACGTTTTTGATTCTAGAATATTGCAGGTGGTTAACTTGCTCCGTCAGGGACATTCTTATTAGTAGTTATACCAGTGAGGAGATCATTAGCAGTGCAAAATGGTATGGCGTCTCACTCGGAGTCAAAATGCATAGAGAATAAACATGCTTCACTTTTAAATTTACACTTTGAGGCAGCAGGCATGGGCACTTTTTCTTTTTCCTACTACTCTTTGGTCACTGCCGTTCTTTGGTTTCTGCCACATAGCGCTGGATGAACACTGCAGTCTAGGCTACTTCACAGGATAATCCTGAAAAGATGCTAAAACATGTAGTATCTGTTGTTGGTAAGTGACATCAAGTTGATTCCAACTCTCAGAACAAAACACTATGCCTCGGTCCTACATCTTCATCACTGTCCTTCTTGTGTTTGAACCCAGTGTTTCCACTACTCTGTCAGTCTCTGTCCTTGATAATCGCCTCTTTTTTGGCTGAACTTCTACATTATCAAACATGATATCCTTCTCCAGGGATTCGTGTCTCTTGATAACATGAGATGAAGTCTCACTAGCCTTGATTCTAAGAGCCATTCTGGCTTTATTTTTTACTTTTCAAGTTTTCTTTTTTTTTTTTTTGGCCATGATACTTTCAATACTCTTCCTTAACATCACAATTAAAATAAACTTTTCCACAGTCTTCCTTGTCCATTGTGCAACATCTGAGGTAATTACAAATACTATGCCTTGACCCAGGCACTTCATACTCCTCAATGTGACATCATCGCTTTTTAAGATTTAAAAGAGGTGCCGTGATTTGTACAGTGCAACACATCATTTGAGTTCTTGATCGCTGCTTTCATAAACATTGTGGATTCAAGTAAAATAAAATCCTTGACAACTTATTTTTAAAATATAAAGTTTAGAATATGTATCTTTTATTTGCACAGTCTATCTTTAAATATTACTATATAATATCATGAGTAAAGGAGCTATTTTATAATGGTATCTATTAATATAGACTCATTTCTTTCCTTTTCTCCCATGGTGTGATTGCTATTCATATTGCTTATGAACAGTGGCTTACATTCCACATAATGTTGTGCATATGTTTGATTTTAGCAATTTATAACTATCTACAGAATTTTTAGAAATATATATATATATATTTATCCAAATACTTAGAATTTCTGGCACTCTATTTTTCCTTGTGTAAAGACAAGTTTCTATCTAGTTTCATTTTCCTTCCTCCTCAAAAAAGTTTCTTTTCAATTTCTTGCTGAACAGTTCTACCAGGGACAAATTACCTTGGTATTGATTTTGCTGTAGACATCTTTATCCAGCCTCTCTTTTTGAAAGTTCCCTAGTACCCCACAGGATATAGACAGATCTTGTTTTCCTTTCTACGCTGTAAAGATGTCATGCCATTATTTTCTAGCTTGTATTCTTTTTGTTGTAATCTGGGAAGAATTCTTATCTTTGTTGCCATAAAACGATTACTACTATTCCTTTGGTTGTCTCTAAGATTTTTTTTTTCCTATATCACTAACTTAGTCGTAGTTAATTACTGTGACCCTTCTAGTCATAAATTCTTATGTAATATTCAACTCTGGACTACCCTGTGGCTGTAATCCAATTTGGGAAGACTTTATCTACTATATGAATGAAGAAGTTTGGTTTTTTTTAAAAAAAAAGAATCCTCGCTGTTGTTAAATTGATGCCAAATGATAGTGACCTTACCCTGTAACCTCTTTACTGGAATAGAAGAAACCCACATCTTTCTGTCAATGGAGAAGCTTAAGATGGATTAAGACCTGACTTTAGTAGAGGTTGTGAACCAAGGCACCGCCCTTCATTTTGTTGAGGTTCTGATGTACTAAGACACACACACACACACACACACACACACACACACACACACCTTCATCAAAACCATCTCTATTTCTTGACTGAGTTTTGGTGGAAGCAAGATGATCTGCTTTGATTTACAACTTGTTTGACTTCTGACTCTGACCTCTGCATTTGGCTCTTTCCCTGGATGACCTTCAGATTTGGCAATTAACTGCACCCGAAAACACAACCACATTTCCCCAAAGTGTTGAGTCTCTGTGGGACATTGCAGGAATCACAAAACCCGGGAAGTGAGGGAACATACTTAGGGTGAAGTGACAGTTCTTAATTCTTTATAATTCTCACCAAATGATTAGATGGAATTATGCAACTAATATGTGTATAATATTAAGAGTAGTGAGTGATCAATTTTCATTCCCAACACTCTGATTATAAGCATGAGACACCTTTTTAAAAAGCAGAGAAATCCTGAGGACTTTGGAAGAATATATCCAAGATATGAATCTGAATGGTTGAGGATAAGGAAATGTGATGCACCAGAGACTGTGGCATAGAGACTCGGAGGGGCAGGTCTGAGGTTATGGGGTGCAGTTTTTTCATTTAGCCCTAGACTATAGAACTGTGGGTGAGTAGGCTGGCTTTCTGGCCAAATGAGGCAAAGGCTGAGGTGGCTGAGAAGCTAAGAATCAGAGAGACTTGGACCCCTCATTGAAGAGCTGAATGGCTTTATCTTTACTGTTTGCTAATCCTGACTATGACAGAAGCACAAGTAGCATAGTGTTGGGATGCTAATTTCAAGGTGAGCAGTTCAAAACCACCAACCACCCCACAGGAAATAGATGAGAGGCTTCTATATATATAGTTACAGTCTCTGAAACCAACAGAGGCAGTTCTACTCTGTCCTATAGAGTCGTGGTGCATCCATATAGTAACCCTAGAGAAAACAATGAGTTTCTTTGTTTGTTTGTTTGTTTGTGGTTGTGTGTGTTTGTTTAGGGTTGACTTATCCCATGTTCTTCTTGTTATTTGTAGATGCTATCACATCAGTTCTGATGCATAGTGACTGTATGCACAGCAGAAGGAATCACTGCTGGGTCTTGCTCCATCCCCACCATTGTTCCTATCGTTAGCCATCTTTGCAGCCACTGTGACATGAGGATGTGCCTCTTTCTTGATGCCCCTCCATTTTATCTTGATGCCCTCCCATAGCTAATCAGGTCTTTTGTCATTAGTATCCAATCTGCCAAATCTGTTCTTAAGATATTCTCAAAATACAAGTGGGTTTGCTCAAGGCTGTATTTTGGCTCTTGTGGATGTGTTTTAGTGTTCTTTATTTTGAAGTTGTAACTGATGGTCTGTTCTACAGCCAACCTCTAGTCTTCTTGTAACTGTGGTTATTGAGTTCCTCCAGCATCTCTTCCTACAGATGGAGTCACTTTGATTTCTGTGGATACCATCTGGAGAAACTCAGGTGCAGTGTCACCTTTTGTGTTGTTAAACAAAGATATTTTCTATGAACAAGTTTGGGGTTTTGCAAAATTCCGTGGTGTAAATTCCAGCTTCGTTTATATCACCAAATCCATATTTTTCAACTACTATTCCTCTTCACTTCAACTTTTGCATTCAAGTTGCCAAGAATTAGCAGTGCCTCTTAATTGCATGTCTTCAATTTCTTCATCACTAAGTTTTGTATTTGGTGTATAAATTTCTATAATAGTTGTACTACTTTGATTTTGTTGAAGGCAGATGGATATAATCCTGTCACATAAAACGTAGTGCTTCATTATTGATTTTGTCATGTCCCTTTTCAAAATTAATGCACTCCATTCCTCTTGAGTGTGTTTTCCTTACAATAATGGATCATATGCTTTTCTGATTCAAAATGGCCAAGATCAGTTCATTTCAGTCCACTAATACCTAGGACATCAAATTCTTATGTGTTCCATTTCATTTTTGAAGACTTCCAATTTTGCTAGCTTCATATTTTTCACATTTTAAGTTCTAATAACTGGTAGATTTTTGTAGCTGCTTCCTCTTGCCTTAAGTTGTACATTATCAACAAATGAAGATTCTAAGACTTCACATCAAGAACATCATTTGTGAAGAAAGCTAACTATTATTAAAAAGATAAGAAAGAAAGAAAAGATCAAAGTAAATGTCCAAATATACTCTGAAGCTTTCTCTTAATCGTAGAGCATCTGACTTCAAAAGGCATCTAGAAAAGACTGAAGAATATTATAATTAAAGGTGTAAAGATCTAGAATTAGGTAATCAAAAGGGAAGAACAGGTGCAGCCTATCTAAAACTGAAAGACTTCAAGAAAAAACTCAAACCTCTAGATGCGCGACTGAAAGATTCTATGAGCTAAATATTGAAATATTATAGAAGACATCAAATAAGATGGAAAGAATATAGTCACTGTACCAAAAAGAAACAGTCAGCATGTCACCATTTCAAGAGAGAGCATATGAGCAAGTAACAGTGGTGCTGAAGGAAGAAGTTCAAGCTGCATTGAAAATATTAGCCAAACTCAGGGCTCCAGGCATCAGCAGAATATCAATTAAATTGTTTCAACAAGTTGTTGAAGCACTGAAATTTTGAAGATACCAACTTGGTCAACTGACTGGAAGAGATCCATATTTGTACACATTCCAAAATAGGTAATCCCAGAGAATGCTTATGTAATAGAATAATATCATTGATATCACATGCAAGTAAAATTGTACTGAAGATCCTCCAACAATGGTGGCAACAGTAAATTGACAAGTAGCTTGCAGAGGTGCGAGCCAGATTCAGAAGAGGACATATATCATTGCTGGTGTCAGATGCATCTTACTTCAAAGCAGAAAATACCACAAAGATGTTTACTTGTGTTTCATTGACTATACCAAAGCTTTCTACTTGGTGAATCATGAAGGGTTATGGATGAACTTGAGAAGAATAAGAACTCAAGAACACTTGATTGTACTTATGCAGAATTTGTACAAGGCCTAAAAAGAAATGGTGTGTACAGATCAAGGAATACTGCATGCTTTACATTAGGAGAGGTATACTTTCCCTTGATAGTTAATAACTCCTTTGGGTTGTTGTTACCACGTCAGATCTTTGAAACAGTATATCTTTCTTTCAATTGTTATCAAGTGCCCTCCAGTTGGTTCCGACTCATAGTGGCCTTTGATGTAGAATATCAAAACTAAACATTGTCTGGTCCAGCGCCATCCTCACAATCACTGTTACGCTTGAGCCCATGTTACAGCCACTGTGTCAAGCCATTTCCTGGAGGGTCTTCCTCTTCTTTTGCCGACTCTCTGCTTTACCAGGCACCATGGCCTTATCCAGTGACTAATCCCAAAGTAAATGAGATGAAATCTCACCCATCCTTGCCATCTAGGTACATTCTGTTTGTACTTCTTCCAAGACAGACTTGTTCTTTCTGGAGTCCATGGTATATTCGATATTTTTTGTGGACACCATCATCAACTGTATCTTTGAAAATGAGTCTTTCTTCCTCAATGTTCAGCCTTCACAAATATTTAAGCTGATTCAAAAATGTCTTGGCTTGGATAAAACATAACTTAGTTCTCAAAGAGAGAAACTTAAGACTGCTTTTTAACGTTCTAAAGATATTCTGTGAAGACCTGGTCAATGCAATGCACCATTTGATTTTTTTTACTATATTTCCCATAAATGTTGAATGCAATCCTTACAAACATCTACCTCTTCTCCATTAATCATGAGGTTGTCTAGTGGTCAAGTAGTGAAGACTTGGGTATTCTTTTTATTGCGTTAAGCTGAAATCCATGCTGAAGGTAGTCACAGTTGATTTTCAGTAAGTGTTCAAATTCTCCTTTCACCAAACATGGCTGTGTTATTTGCATACAGTAAGTTGTTCGCGAGCTTTCCTTCACTCCTGATGATGAATTCTTCTTTATACTATACAAGAAATCTAAACCTATACCTTTACCTACTTTGTCAAGGGTTTGTTTGGGTGTTTGTAGACATTTTTATCCTTTTGAAAACCTTGTCTTAGGGTTTTGCACAATACATTTCTAAACCAGTGTTTCTCAACCTGTGGGTCATGACACCTTTGTGGTTCAAATGACCCTTTCACAGGGGTTGCCTGATTCATATTGGTAGCAAAATCACAAAATCACAGCAAAATCACACAAAATAATGATAATTTGTAACTTATTAAGCATAACTTATTAAGTTATGAAGCAATAACAAAAATAATTTTCTGATTGGGGGTCAAGACAACATGAGGTACTCGATTAAAGAATCACGGTATTAGGAAGGTTGAGAACCACTGCTCTAAACCAAAATTCTCTCTAGCAATTTTATCTGTTCTACCTTACATAAGCACACTACTTTATTATTATAGATACCTGATGATTAGTATGCCTTGAATTTTTTTCTCCCCATAACGTATGCTCAAGTCTCAATCCAAAACTTGTGAATTGACTTTGATTTGAAGTAGTGGTTGTTGTATTATGGTTTGTTGCTATCAGTTAATTTCAGTAAGGCTATAGTAGAATAAGTCAATAAGGTGACTCATAATCCTACATACATATGATTAATGTCTTCTTAACAGATAGCAGAAATGTATACAGAGGCCACACATAAGAGAAAAATACACCCAAATGCCAAGAATGTCAAGAAATTCCATGACTAACAGAAGCTGGAGGGGACAAAGAAAACTCTTCCAATGGGGACAGGGAGAGAGAACATGGTCCTGCTGATGCCTTAAATTTTAACTTTTTTTGCCTTAAATTTGAACTTTAAGCCACTTGAATAGTAGCTAAATATTTTCTTCTTCATAATCACACACTCTGTGATATGTTATTTTGTTATAGCAGCATTAGGAAACTAAAGCATTAAGTTAAATACTATAGTTAAGAACCTATATTTGGGCAATAAATTGTTCTGTGCTACTGTTGGAATCTGAGTTGAGGATCTTAAAAATCACTCATTTAGACTACTTAGCCCTCCAGTTCAGTGGGTGATAAAAGCTACGACTAGATTTAGCAGACACCATCTGTTCAGATAATATGTGCTGCCATAAGCTTCTTTCAGAAGATTGGAATACTATTATTTTGTCAAGAAAGAATGTAGAAATAAGTTGAGTCCTTACCTATATTTTGAAAGTATTCAAGGACTAATAGAATTATTTTGATTTTTTATAAATTATATTTAGTGAAATTTCAACTACACATTAGTGTACATATTCACCTTCATAGAAAACATAGTGAAATTTGTTATGCATGTCAGTTCACAAATTGTTCAAAAATTCATATATTTGGAATCATTGTGGATAATAAGTTCACTTTAAATTTGATAGATTTTCTTCATTTCTGAAACTTCTAAAACATAATTATTAAAGTTAAAAAACAACCCTTCGGGCTGAGCCCCGGTGGCGTACTGGTTATGCGGGGACTGTGACTCACTGGGATGGAGGTTCAATTCCAGCAGCAACTCCACAGGAGCAAAGGCTGGGCCTCCTTCTCCCACCACCAGAAGACAGTGATGCCAAAAAATACAAACAAGCAAACAAAACCAACTCTTCAAAACTTATTTTACCTTATATTATCTCTAGGAACTGAAAATTTATCTTCTCAGGATGATAAACATTCTGTTATTTAGGGCAGTTCTAATTCTACAGTAACAGGTATTGTATAAGCTATATGAGTGATTTTGTAGAAATTTGAAGCATATACATTTTCAAGATTAAACAAATTTATCAGAAAGTATAGAACATTTTAATGGGAAGGGATATCTGATTTGAAATCTGGGAAAATAAAAGTTCATGAGAACATAACTTGCAATTTTCTTCCTCTTCATCATCCTTTCTTGACATGCTTCCTTCCTATTGACATAGTGCACACTGATTCATATATCTGTATCCTTACTTTTCTTAACAATCTCCTATATTTAATGCAAGGTGCTAAAAATATATAAGAAACAAAGTAAACAGAGTTCTTCCCTGTTACTTCATTGGAGAAAATGATATCAAGCTCATGAATATATGATGATACACTGTGATGAATGTTATAATGATAAAGTGTGTTACATGTTGACTTCAGAATGGTGAATGGATTAAAAGTGTGCTGTCATTAATAGTTTAGCATGGCCTTTAACAGGGTCCACCATTTTGTGATGTACTGTCAATCCTTATCTGTAGCTATAGTCCATTTTGGAGGGAGTTATATGCTGTCCTAATAAGGCAGGATTACTCACTGTCATTGAGTCAATTTCTACTCTTAGCACCTCTGTAGGTCAGGGTAGAACTTCCCCTATGGGTTTCCTAACTGTAACTCTTTACAGAGATAGAAACTTCATCATTCTTCAAAGGAGTAGCTGGTGGTTTCAAACTATTGACCAGTCCAATGTTTCACAGGCCAATGGTTAGCAGTCCAATGTGCCACCAGGAAGGATTAATGTAGCATGTATCTTGAGTCTCCACTTGACAAGAAGGTGTAAATTAAGTCACCATTCTTCATTGTCTTGGGTGTTTGACCAACAGAGTAGCCATGTCTTTGATATCTGTGCTAAAAGAAGAATTGCTGTGTTTAAGCCTAGAGAATAGTAGGAGGCCAGCTTCAGAGAACTGGCTGATATGAGCAAGATGTCACCCCACCCCAACCCTACTGGGCATGCACAGAAGACAATTGCTGAGTGACTGGTAACAAACACCAACCAGACACCAATCACCACCCTAAAATAAATAAAAAATTACAGAACTCAAAAAAACCCTTGATATGAGTCCAAATATGCTCCTTGGCTTGGCTAAATACTCCAGTCCTTCTTTTTCTTTCTGATATTCGATGCGTCTGTGGTTATGCTGAGCTCCTTGGGCAGAGTTTGTTCTCCTCTGGCTTGCCTCTCTGCCCCACCTCGAATCAAGGTGACAGCATATCCTCTGACCTGATTCTGCAGCTCTGCAACATTGTAGGTAATTTGTTGTGAGTGAGAAAAATTACCCAGATGGACATCTGAATTTTGGGTTTGGGTCTTGTCAGCCTCCACAACCACATGAGACATTTCCTTGAAGGTGTCTGAGTTCTATGAAATACTACAATGAATTGCAGAACTCTGGAATGTGAGGGAGACTATTAAAGGGAGTAGTGGTGGTTGATATTAGAGATAATGGAGTGTTAAAGCATTTTGGAAAAGTCAGAATTGTGGGAGATCTTTAACCCCCACTTCATTGGGACTAGCTTTGTACTAGTCCTCCTGAAAACAAGCTATTTTTGCAAAAAGCAGCTAGAAAATGATAGAGGAAACTGTGTTAGTCCCGGTAGACTAGAGAAAGAAATTCATAGACACTCACATGTGTAGAAGAAAGTTTTATGTGGGTGAAGGGACACATTGAACAGTGAGCAATGTGACAAAATAATGATAATTTGTAACTTATTAAGTGTTCATGGGGGAGGAACATGGGGAAATATGGGGATACCAGGGGCCTAAGTAGAAGGAGGAGGTTTTGAGAATGATGTTGGCAACAAATGTGCACATGTGTTCTGCATACAATTGATGTATGTATTGATCATGATAAGAGTTGTATGAGTCTCCAATAAAATGATTTTTAAAAAAGAAAGAAATTTATATACAAGAGCAATTGAATATTGAAAAAGCATCCCAGGCCACTTCTGATCAAGTCCATTAGTTCATATATCCAATACCAATTGAAATATTCCTCGTTAGACTAACAAAGCACATGCAATGATGCCAAATACAGGAAGATCACAGGTCTGTGGGTGGACATTCCTGTGAATCCAGTGTCAGTAAAGGCGTCTCAAGGCTAGCAGGTGTCTCCACGTGGCTCCTTCAGCTCCTAGGTTCTAGCATAGCTCCAAGTGTCTTGACAGCAAGCGTGTCTCACACGGAGTGTAGCTCACAATTTGAGGCTGAGAACTAGCTAAAGCAGGGACATGCTGGTCTGATCACCAGAAAGCAAGAGAGAAGGGGATCTGGATTGCAGTTCCATTTATCTGTGACCTTATTAACCCCATATTGACCAGGTTCACCCCATAAACCTCCTATCACAGAGAATAAAAAGGTTTCTAGTAGAGTTTGAAGAGTGAGAATGATGAATTGAAAGAGTAAATGAAGGATTTAATAAAAAAAAAAAAAAAAGAAACTGCCCTCAATTTTATGCTGACTCATACCAACCCTTTAAGTGGTTTCTCAAGGCTTTTTCAATCTTTACAGAAGCAGCCAGCCTCTTCTTTCTCCTGCAGAGATCTGGTGGATTTAAACTCCCGATTTGGTAGTTATCAGTCCAACAGAGGAATTTAAAGCATTTTATGATAATTTATTATATTAGCCTTTCATTCTCTTAACTTTTTATTGTCAATAAGTGAAGGTTTACAAAAAAAATTGTTTTTCACTCAGCATTTCATATACATTTTGTTTTACCTCACTGCAATCCTCACAATATAACATTATTTATCCATCTTCCAACCTTTGTGTATTCCTGTTTCTTTCAATGCCCTTCTGAAGAGGGCACACTTCCCTAGTGATACCCTTCACTGTATAGACTTGTGTGGTAGTTACATAAATTGCTGCCCATTTGAGACGAGTGAAGATGTGAAGTTTAGCCTGTCGATCAGTTCGCAGCTTGGTGATCGCATTTGGAGACAAGTAGCTGCTTGAAGGCGGGACACACACACACACACGCACACACACACGCACACACTTCCTGTGAAATATTTCTGAAAGGAAGACACTTGGAGCTATGCTGATAGAGGCAGAGTCCTGCAACTGAAGGAGTCATGTAGAGACGCTGAGATGCTTACACTGCCACTGGATCCACAAAACTTACCACCCCCTGCTGTGATCTTGCATTCAGCATCATTGCATATGTTGTGTGAGTCTGAAGAAAAGTCTGCAGATTGGTATCAGACATATGGACTAACATGGGCTGGGACATTTTCTTACTGTACAATATCTCTTTTATATAAAGTTCTCTCTTACACACAATTGTTACGAATTTGTTTCTCTAGTCAACCCAGATGAATACAACTTGCCTATTAATTAGCTGAAAATTGAGGAATGGGGGTAAATTCAGTTCTAGACCTGATGCTCAACTAAGGGCCATACTGTCAGACATTCCTGACCAGTAAATTTGGTTTTCTCTTTGATTGTGAGAATTTTTGTTTCTTTTGATTGTTTCACATTTTCCTCCAACTTTATCCAAAACCTTCTGATGTGATACCTTCCAAGTGGTTGGTAGTGTGTCCATGCATCCCGAGATCACTCTTATCTGGGGAAGAACAGGAATGGATTACTATAAAAGAGATCAGTTAGAGTATTCTGGAAACAAAGTTGGTAGAAATTGTCAGTAGATTTTATATTTATTGTAAGGCATAATGGAAATGTAGTGAAATAAATACTGCTAATAAATTAAGAAATTTAGAAGGAAAAATCATGAGGGTTTAATAATTGGGATTAAGTTACAGAAGATTTAAAAAATGTAATGATAATAAACCCTACCTTCTTATTATCATGCTGCCTCATCCTCATATGCATAAGTGACTATCTTTTCCTCCTTTGCAAGAAAGGATTGAATTAGGACTGGAGCTCACTGGACTCTAGTACTAGTTAGTTGATAAAACTCTTACATAGAGAATCTATTTTCTCAAAAAAGCTCTATTCAAGTTTAGAACCTCAGCATATCTTTGTTTTGGTGGGGAGGGCACAATTAAATTTTTACTGAACCAGATGCCTTTAAGCCAACACATACTCAAGAATACCCATATTTGTCAAGGGAGAAATACAATCAATGCTCTTTGGAGAGTTTACAGGGATTGTGTTGAATATTTGGCAGCAGTTAAAATATACAGAAACATTCTTCCACTGCATACTGCACTTGTCTCTGGGAAAAGCACTCCTTCAATTTTTTAAAAACTAAGACCTGGTCACCTTTTTTGAAAACACTCATTCTGGTTTTTTTTTCTGGAGGGGAGGGTGGATTATGTGTATGCATGTACACATGTCTATGTTTATATGTGTGTTTTACCAGTTCTATTGAGACACAATCCAGACATCATACAATCCAATAGTTCTGTCATGTTAAGAAGTATTTTACAATTACTACTATAAAAAACTTGAACACTATCTTCCTTCTGGTACTAGTTGGTATCAGCACCCCATTTCTACCCAATCTCTCCCACCATACTGCCAAGTAACCTTTATCCAATTACTCTATCCTAGATTTCATACACTAAAAAACATAAAAAATATAAAGAAAACAGTTGAAAAGATACCAACAATAAAATAAAATAGAGTTAAACCCTAGTTGGAAAGAAAACAGAAAATATTAAATGAATCTTGATTAAAAGGATGGCTGGAAAATAATTATTCAGAAACTGATATATTCTTGCATTTCTAAAAATGTCAAATCTTAGTAACAAAGAAAAATTGATAGAAAACATAAATTGGAGAATCATCAGTAAAGAGATATTTGGCACTCTGAAGGTAGCGTGATATTCCAAGAAGCTATTTCAAATAATTGTGGATATTTTTCTTTGATATTCTACTAAATCTCAACAAATGCCAGTTTCTTAACAGTTAGTATATGGACTCTAAAATCATAGCAATAAATATTTAATTTTTTTACAAATCAAAACTCTTTGTTCTATTATGCATTCTGAAAATTAGACAACTCAGTATTTTACAATATCATGCATTGGTCGTTTGAAAATACTATGAGTAGAAAAATAACTGAAATATCCCAATTGTTAATACTACTATTGATTTCACCCGAAAAGTCATTATAGAAAGTAAATCATTATGTGACAGACAAATTCATAATGTCACTTGCAAACTTTGCTAAATTCCAATTTTCACCCCAAAGGTAAAATTTTACCATTGAACATAAATCCTGGCAATTGTTTTTCATGAAGAGACAGATTCATTTTGTGTATTTTTGAGAAACAATCTACCAAATACTTAGATGTGAATCAGCAAAGTTTGTCATTCATTCCTGTACATAATATAGTTTTCCATTTAAAAATAAATTCTGTTCCTTATTCAAATAAATATTTAAATATTTTTGCTGGAGAAGACTATTGTAAGTTTATCTGCAAGAGTGCTTAATATATATTTACTTACATGGAATATTAAGAAGGCATTTACTCACAGAGCCAGCTTCAGCAAAACTTATAAATTATTCTTTTTATCAAAGAGATCCCCAAGTGTTTTCTCTTCACAAGAAAATAGCAATGAGGAATGTAATGATGTCTCATTCACTTTGTTTTACTGCATTGATGCATGTCACTTTACCTGCCACTTGCACCACCGTCTCTGTCAACACAGTGAAAAACTGAAATTATGGCATTTTCCATTTAGAAAATGATTTCTCATGTCTCCAACCTTCCTAAAACTGTGCCAAGATTCCAGGTCTGTGAATCACAATGAGAAATATTATTTTATAAAATTTACCCTGCAATTAACCACATGCCTCACCTTACTAATTCTGATGCATTTTAACTACTTGTATACATTTTGCTTTTTTTTTTCTTTTTCTTTTGGCATCACTGTCCTCTGGTAGGAGTAGGAGACGCAGTCTTGCTCTGGGAGAGCTTCTGTTGGAATTGAACTGCCAACCCTGTGGGCCGCAGTCCCGCACACAACCACTACCCCACCAGGGCTCAGCCCCTGTATACATTTTTATAATTCATTTTTCAGTAAAAAGTTAAAGGCTCTTTCTATAACTTACAATAGCTATAACATACTTCTACTCAAAGTATTCAAGAAATAATGTGCTATAGATATTTCAATTATTTTAGCAAAGTTTTACATTCCAAAATGAATCTGTCTCCAAATTATCCACTGACTGATATGCTGAATAGATAGCACTTATATAAGAAATGTTTGCTCAATTTAATTCCTTGACGTCAATTTACTTCTTTTTACTAGTCAGTTCAGTTCCATTTATTTCCAAGTATGCAATTGTCTTTGATGATTCAACAATTTAAAAAAGACCAAAAAATGGAAAACTTGTGTCATTCAGTTTGGTATATTATAAGAAATAAAATGTGTGTATGTGAAGAAAATAGAGATGTTACCATTAAGATACTATTCAAATGCAACGTGTACATTAGAATACCACCTTTATATTGTGAAATAGAGAGTGTGGCTTCTGATTTGGGGATGATAAGAAATGAGATTTTGCTAAGTGAAGGCAGCAATAATTCTAAAGAAATTGCAAGTGAGCACAGTCTAGATTGCTTCCTTTGCTCAAAAGTGACATTCATCTTTTGGCCTCCAGCGTACCCTGTAAATGGACAAAAACCCATCAACATCACACTTAAAGTGAGTAAGAGGACAAGAAAGATGGCAGTTCTCATTTTAAGATAGTCAGTTAAAATTAAACAAGTATTATAGCATTTTGGAAAGTCGGATTTGAGGAACTTCTTTACCATCCACTCCATTGGACCAGCCTTATACTAAGCCTTCTTAAAAGAAATGATTTTTGCATTCCCCGGGCTGTTTGTAAAGGCTCTCTTGCATTCAACATCATTAAATGCTAACTCCTGAGATCTTTTGGTAACTACTTGAAGACCTTTCAATCTTCACGACTGAAAATACCTGTGTCTATGTAATATACTATAGTTTAATAATAAATATGTTTTTAAATTACTGAAAAGCAATGTATAATACATTCTGAAGAGTAAGATTCACAGTGCTGTAGGATTGGAGTGAAAATGAAAATGATGGTGGAAAAGATTGAAGAATTGATTAAAGAAGACATATTTTTAAAAATCATTTTATTGAGGGTTCATACAGCTCTTATCACAATCCATACCTACACACATTGCATCAGGCACATTTGTACTTTTGTTCTCACCATCACTTTCAAAACGTTTTCTTTCTACTTAAGCCTTTGGTATCAGTTCCTAATTTTTCCCTCCCTCCCTCATGGATCCTTGATAATTTAAAAATTATTTTTTTATGTCTTACACTGACCAATGTCTCCCTTCACCCACTTTTCTGTTGTCCATCTCCCAGGAAGGGAAGTTATATGTAAATCATTGTGATCAGTTCCTCCTATCTCCTTCCACCTTCCCTTACCCTCCTCCTATGGCTACTCTCACAAATGTTCCTGATGGGTTTATCTCTCCTGGATTCCCTGTATTTTCAGCTCTTATTTGCACTGGTGTATATGCTCTGGTCTAGCTAAATTTGTAAGGTAGATTTGGAGTTATCATAGTGTGGGTAGGAAACATTAAAAAACCAGAGGAAAGCTGTATGCTTCTACAATTTTCCTCTAGTTCTTAAATGCTTCCTACCTCACTCACCCCCATCATGATCCCAATTCTATTTCACAAATTTGGCTAGATGAGAATATGTACACTGGTACAGATACTTACCAGAAACATGAGGAATCAAGGAGAGATGATCCCTTCAGGACCAGTGGGGAGAGTGGTGATACCAGGGGGGTAGAGGGAGGGTGGAGTAGGAAGGGGGAACCAATTATAAGGATCTACATATAACCCCCTCCCTGGGGTATGGCGAACAGAGAAGTGGGTGAAGGGAGACATCAGACATGGTACAATATGACAAAATAATAATAATTTATAAATTATTAAGGGTTCATGAGGAAGGGGGGAACAGAGAGGATAGTGGAAATGAGGACATAGCACCAAAGGCTTAAGTAGAAAGAAAATATTTTGAGAATAATGATGACAACAAATGTGCTTTGCATACAGTGGATGGAGGTATGGATTTAGATGAGTTAAAAAATGATCTTTTTTTAAAAAAGAAAGCTGTATGTTTCATCAGTGCTATACTGTACCTTGACTGGCTCATCTCCACTTTATAA
Source organism: Nesogale talazaci (assembly GCA_004026705.1). Classification (NCBI taxonomy): domain Eukaryota; kingdom Metazoa; phylum Chordata; class Mammalia; order Afrosoricida; family Tenrecidae; genus Nesogale; species Nesogale talazaci. The sequence goes on along the minus strand of PVJH01009347.1, from coordinate 63,014 downwards.
CCTTCTGTAAAGGGATGTCCAGTTGCCTACAGATGGGTTTGGGTTTCCACTCTGCACTCCCCTTCATTGACAATGATATGATTTTTTGGTCCTGGGTCTTTGATGCCCAATCAATACCTCATGATCACACAGGCCGGTGTGTTTCTTCCATGTGGGCTTTGTTGTTTCTGAGCTACATGGCCACTTGTTATCTTCAAGCCTTTAAGACGCAGATGCTTTATCTTTTGATAACCAGGCACTATCAGCTTTCTGCACCACATTTGCTTATGCACCCATTTTGTCTTCCGCAGTTGTGTCTGGAAGGTGAGCATCACACAATGCCAGGATATTAGAACAAAGTGTTCTTGTGTTGAGGGAATACTTGAGTAGAGTATTCTTCTAGGTAATTCCTCTTGGTACACTAACAGACATCCTAACAGACATTGATACCCTCTGCACCATCTATTTTAGATCACTTGTTTCTTGTCCCTGGGATTGCTGTAACCCACTTCCTTTCCCCACCTCCCCCTCTCATATTCCCATAGAATGATCAATCACATTGTTTTCACCTCTAGATTGTTTATACCACCTATCTTATCTAGATAGGCATGCAGAGACAGTATTAAGCACAAAAACAAACCAGAACAAAAGAAAACCAAAGAACCAAACAAACAAACAACCAAAAACCTAAGGACAACTAAAGAAAGGCCTATAAATAGTTCCAAGTCTGTTTGGTTACCTTTAGGAGTGTTTTCCAGTCAAATCTGCTTGGATGCCATGCTCTGGTCCCACAGCTGACTTTTGGTATTCCCTGGGGACCTCATTGCTCTGTTCCCCTTGCTGCTCTGTTGTATGTCCTTAATGTTTCCCCCTGGCGTTGTGGGGTCAGATCAGGCACAATTCCCACACGGTGTCTTAGGAGATCATATTTCTAATATGAACAAGTTTTGAAAATATTCCAGGTATAATTTCAGACCAGGTAAATGCTGAAAAAGAAAAGATAGTAAATAGTTAACATATGCGAAAGGGTTAGCTTTAAAAGTTCATTGAAACTAATTTAAAGGGGACTCATAGAAAAATTAAAAATGAACATATTGGCAGAGTTATGAATTTCAGATTAGGCTATACCATTAAGTTTTGTGAATCAGACATAGCTGACCTTTCTGTGACTGAGCTCTTCATTTATAGAAATAGATACCTATCCTAATTTTCCAAGCTTATTGAATAATATAATATCCACAAGCATTCAAAATCCATCTCATCTATGTCAAGAAGTTTGGAAGGCAGTTACCAGGCAGGACAACCAACTGAAGGAGTTCTGTACATACCCCAATTTCAAAGAAGGACAGAAAAGAATGTGGAGATCATGGAGTATTAACACCTTACATCAACTTTTCCCCCCCTGAAAGTCATTAAAATGGCTGCAATCATTTGTCAAGGCAGAACTACAAGTCAGTTTCAGAAGAGGATAGCCATGAAATGAGGGATATTATTGTAAGTTGGATCTTAGCCCAAAGCAGAAAGACATTTACCTGTGTTTTATTGATTAAAGGAAGACATTGGTTTCACAGGATCCTAACAAAATATATACAGCATTGCAATGGAGCAGAATTCAAAATCACTGAATTGTGCTTTTACAAAATCTGTAGGTAGAGCAACAGGAAATTATTTGACTAGAACAAGGAACAGCTGAGTGGTTCAAAATTGGAAAGGAGGTATGGCAGAGTTATATATTGTCACTTTAATTTATCAATGTACATTCTGAGCAAAGAATCCAAGAAGGTAGACCAATTGAAAAAGACCACTAACTATATAAGAATTGGAGAAAGAATCATTAGGAATCTGTTAAACAGATGGCACAACTACTTGCCAAAATAAAGACAATATGAAGCTTTTCTGAAGACAGTTACTATGGATTACACATGTATTTAAAGAAAACTTAAATCTTTACACTTGATAGATGAAACATGATAAATGGAAATTCAAAATGTTAAGAATTTTATTCTCTTTTGATCAAAAATCAGTGTTTATGGAATCACCAATCAAGAAATCAAATAACTTATTGCAGTGGGAAAATCTCTTGCAATATGCTAAGAAAAGAATATGTCACTTTGATTATTAAAGTGTGGCTCAAACAAGAAATGGTATTTTCAGTCATCTCTTGGAGAAATGAAAGTTGGGTAATGAAAATGGAAGACTGAAACTTCTGTTCAAGTCTTCTGCCCATCTCCTCAGTGGACAATTCATTTGTTACCTGTTGTAGGCTTGTAGAGCTTTGTAGAATTTAGTAATAAGCCTTCTGTCTGATATGTCATTGCTTATATATCTTTTCCCAGTTTGTGTGGGCTCTTATTACTTTGTTGGTGAAATCTTTCTATGTACACACGTTTTTCTATCTTTATTCCTCTTGTCTGTTTTAGCTTCCTCTGTCTGTGTATACCATTCACTATTCCCTCTGCCATGGTGCTTAGGTTTGTCCCAAAGTTTCTTGTTAATGATCCTAATAGTTTCACTTTTCACCTCAAGGACTGTGATCCACCTGGAGTTTATTCTTACATATGAAATGAGATAAGGGTCTGACTTCATTTTTCTTCTGATAGATATCCAGTTCTTCCAGCACACTTGTTAAACAGGATGTCCACTTCCCACTTGGTGCTTTGGGGGCCTTGAACAAAGATTGGTTGCTTGTATCCTGCTGGTTTTATGTCTGGATTTTCTAATCCTTTCCAATGGTCCAACTATCTGTCATTATACCAGTACCATGCAGTTTTGATGACAGTGCTTTAAATGTGTTTTAAAGTCAAGTAATGCAAACTCTTCAACTTGATTCTTCTTCTTGGGAAGATCTTTGTTAATTCTGAGTTTCTTCCCTTTCCATATGTAGCTGGTAGTCAGTTTTTTAAAATTTCTTTTTTAAAAGATGCTGGTATTTGTACCAAGATTACAGTGAACTTACATAAAGTCTTGGTTAGGAGTAACATCTTTGCAATGTTGAGTTTCTAATCCATGAGCATGAGTTAGTCTTCCATTTGTTTTGTTTGTTTCTTTGGTTTTTAGATCACTTTATTGGGGACTCTTGCAACTCTTGTTACAATCCATACATCAGTTTTACCAGACATATTAATGTTTATATTGTCATAATTGTTTTCTAGACATTTACTTTCTATTGAGACCTTGGGATCAGCTCCTCTGTTTGCCCCTCCTTCCCCCAAACCCTCAAGGCCCCTTGATAGATTACAGATGGTTATTGTTTTCATAGTTCACACCAACTAGTGTCTCCCTTCCCCTACGTTATCTGTTGTTCTTCCCCATGGATGAGGTGATCATGGTTATGTGCCATTCATTGCAATTTGTACCCCATTTCCTCATCTCTCTCTCTCCCTTTCCCCTACCCTTTTGTGTCACTATTTCCCCCGTTCCATGTGTTGTGAGCTTTATCTCTTGGCATACCTACATACATGCTCCCATACCATCCAGAATGGGGTCATGATACTGAGGGAGGGGGGTCTCAAGGGATTTTGCATGATTCATCAGTGCTCTACTACACCCTAATTGACTCATCCCCTCCCTGTGACCCCTCTGTGGGGGATTTTCCATTGTCCTCAGGTGGACTTTGGGTCTCTGCTCCAATCCCTCTCATTCCCACCAATGAGTTTTTGTTTATTTGTTTGGTGTTTTTGTTTGTTTGGGGGGCCATCACTGCCCTCTGGTGGTGGGAGTAGGAGGTCCAGCCTTTGCTCCAGTGGAGCCACTGCTGGAATTGAATCTCCATCCCAGGGGGCTGCAGTTATGCACACAACCACTACGCCACCAGGGCTCAGCCCTATTTGTTTTTTTATGAACATTCTGATGCCCGCTAAATGGTTCCAGTGACACTCATGATCACACCAGCTGGTGTGTTTCTTCTAGGTGGCCTTGATGCTTCACTATTGGATAACCACTTGTTTAACTTCAAGCCTTTAAGAACCCAGATGATCTATCTTTTATTAGCCAGGGACCATCGGCTGTCTTCACTACATTTGCTTAAGCACCCATTTTGTCATTGGCTATTGTATCAGCAGGATTGGGGGGTGGGGGTGAGCATCACAAAGTGCCATTTGGTTAGACCCAAGTGTTCTTTTATTGAAGGAGAGTGTGAGCTGAGGGCCAAGGCCCTTCTGCAGCCTCAGTGTTTTGCCTTATAAATATATTTACATAGGCCAATACTTCTATTTTTATGGATCAATGTATTTATACAAGTACATACCTTTGTTAATACCTCTATATAGCATTGCTTCCTAAAGCTTACCTCTGTTCCCTTTTGCCTCCTCCTGTCCCATCATCACTTCTTCCCTTCTTCCACCTCTTAGTACTTTCTCTCAGCTATATTTGTGTTGCTCTAATATCCACATGATCTCTACATCCTACTAGATGTTGGTTTTAATTCCCTAGTTGTTCCCCTGTCTATGGCATTTGTTCCTTTTCCCCTGAGTTTGCATCTCATGTCCATCTTATATAAGTAAGCAAACCAGCAATGTCCTAGTCCAAGCAATAAGAAAACAAAAGGTTGAAAAAACAGGAAAAACAAACAAACAAAAAAACACACCTAGTTCCATGTCTGTCTGCTGGTCTTTATGAGTCCCTATCCCCTTGACCTGGGGGAGTTCTGGGGACTTGATTGAGAGCATCAATGAACTCCTTTGCAAGACGATTGAGCCACATTATAAACAGCAACACAAGCAACTCCATTTTTAAAAAAGAAATATGAGACTGATACTCAGGCCTGACTCAAAATTGGTCAGAAGCCAGAACCAACAGATGGTCAGAAGAGCCACCCTCAAAATTGTGGGGAACCCTGATAAGGACTGGCAGGATGCCATAAAAGTTCCAAATGATGTCAAAGGACCAGGTGAAATAATTATTTAAATCTGGATAAAGAAATTGACTTTTTTAGAGAGCTAGGAACCAAGGAGCCATCAACTGCTACTCTCTCCATCTTTACCTATAGTGAGTACACCAATGAAAGCAATGCTTATTGGAGCTATAAAGCTAAAATCATATGTATGAAGAGTACTGTCACCATGCCCTTATGATTATTTTTGTTCTTATCCTTTGCTACTTAGTTAACGTTAAGATTATTAGATAGTCTGATGTGTGGTTGCAGTGAATAAACCATGCATTCCAAAATGTCTAAAAGTGTTAAGTAATTATTTATCACACCGCTCATGCCAGGGCTGCTTTCCTAGCCTGGAATCTAGCTTTACTTCAATGGCTGATCTGTTATTCTCCTTTCTCAATTTGATCTGCTGCAGGGCATTCCAGCCACATTACCTCCCCACCGTGTGTCCCCATTATTGTCCTCTGTCGCTGTATGCTTCAGTGAGACGACAACATGTCTTGAGATGTTGGTAGCCCAACAGTCCTCTCTGCCTTAGTAGCTCCATGCAGAAACATCATCCTCCAGACTTGTTGTGCCCATACAGAATCTAAGCTGACTGTCCCTTTTGCTTTTTTCTCCTTGGTTTGCTTCTGTGTGGGCATGGCGAGTCAGCTCCCTGTTGTTCTCTGTTGCACATACTTCTAAGGCGGGGGCCATATTGGCTCTGGTTGTGGCTAGCCCTGTAGCCCGTTCTTTTCATGCAATCCTTCACGTGGTTACATTGTCCTCCTGGTTTGGTGAGCTGTGGTGGGGTCTGTATGTACACTCCAATTCTGTAGAGACACACCAATACTCTTCCCCTGTCCATCATCTCATTTTCTTCCTCCTCTTTCCCCTTTTTCCCCTTCTTTTTGCTAGATTAACATGTACTTCCCTGGTTTTGACCTGACCTCCACCCAATTGCTTGGGCCTCCACCCATACCTTGTGAGATAAGTGTCTTTTCCCATATATCTACTGTGCTTATTATACTTACCTCAGAGGACTCATGTTATTCTTGCCTTTTGTGATCAGCTGAGCTCACTTAGCAAAATTTACTCCAACGCTTCCCATGAAAGACATGTTTCATATAATTGTCCATACTTTGTAGTGCTGCATAGTAAGTATTCCATTGTGTGTATGTATGTGTCAGAGATTACTAATGTATTCATCTGTCGATGGAAATTCAGGTTATTTCCAACTCTTGACAATTGTGAATTATGTCGCAATAAATACTGGGGCACAGACGACTGGTCATGTTTTATTTCTTACCTTTTCTGGGTATATGCCCAGCTAAGGAATAGCAGGGTCATAAGGTAGATCGATTTCCATTTTCATTAAATATTGCCAGATTTCTTTCCACAATGGCTGTACATAGCTACATAACCACCAACAGTGGAAGAGAGTTCCTATTTCCCCACATCCCCTCCAACATTTGTTGCTCTCTGATTTTCTGATTTGAGGTAAACTCAAGGGTATTACATAGTATCTCATGGCTGTTTTAGTTTGCATTTCTCTTACAGCTGTGTGTTTACTGGCCAAACAGGTCTCCTTCCAAGAGAAATTTCTTTTCAATTCCTTTTCCCACTTCCTCAAGATGTTAATAAAGTTTTTTACCTCTTTGTGCAGGCCAGGAGAGCATTGTAGATTTTAGTAATAAGTTCTTTGTCTGATGTGTCATTGCTAAAAATCCTCTGCCAGTCTGTGGGTTGCCTTGTTACCTTCTTGGTGAAGTCTTTTGAAGCATTCGGGTGTTTTATTCTCATTAAATCCCTTTTGTTAATTTCCAGATCAACTGTATGTGTGCCCTTTCCTATTGTAATGAGCCTATGAATTTCCTAGGCCAATGATATTAGGTTTGTCCTGATTCCTTCATTGATGGTCCTGATGGTTTTGAGTTTTATGTCTATGTCTTTGATCCACCTTGAGTTTGTTCTTGTGCATGGGGCAAGTTAAACATCTTATTTCATTTTTCTACATGTGGATATCGATTGTTTCCATCAACACTTGTTAAAGAGGGCATCTGCTTCCCACATGATACTTTGGGGGCCCTTATCAAAGATCAGTTGTGTATATGATGATGTTTTTACTTCTAGGCTTCCTGTTTTTCCCCACTGGTCTGAGTATCTGTCATTATGCCAGTACCCCACTGTTTTGATCACTGTGGCTGCGTAGTAGGTCTTAAAATCAGGTAAAGCAAGTCCTCCAATTTTATCCTTCTTCTTAAGGAGTGCTCTGCTAATTCTGGACTTCTCACTCCATATGATATTGGTGGTCAGTTTTTCCAATCCTTTGAAGAAAATTATTGGTATTTGAATTGGAATAGCATTAAACTTATAAAGTGCTTTGGGGAAAATTGACATCTTTACCATATCGAACCTTCCAGTCCATGAACATGGAATGTTCTTTCATTTGTGGAAATTGTGTTTGGTTTCCCATAGTAGGGTCTTGTACTTTTCCTTGTATGTCTCTAGTGTTTTTTGGTTCAATATATTCTTAGGTATTTGACTTTGTTCTTGGCTTTTGTGAAGGATACTGCCTTCTTGAGCTCCTCTTCCATTGTCCTGTCTGATGTATATAGCAACTGATAGACTTCTGTGTGGTGATCTTGCATTCTAAACTCTTATGAATCCCTCCATCACTGTAAGTATTCCCATTGAGCAGTTTTTGTGATTTTCAATATACAAAATCATGTCATCTACAAATCGGGATAATTTTACCTCCTCCTCTCCCAGGTGGATATCTGCCATGTCCGTCCACTCTCATATGTTGTTAGCTAGAACCTCCTGTACAGTATTGAATAGGAGAAAGGGCATGGGGCATCCTTTGTGGTCCCCTTTTTCAGTGGGATTGTTTTTGTCTTTTCTCTATTGATTATGATGTTGACTGTTGGCTTTTCCTTTCTTCATGAGTGCCTTAATTGGGAATGTTAGATTTGTCAAATGCGTTTTCTACATGTAGCAATATTATCATGTGGCTCTTGTACTTCTTATCAGTGTGGTGTATAATGATGGATTTTCAGATGTTAAATCATCCCTGCATATCTGGGATGAATCATGGTAGATGATATCTATTATAGATTATGTATTCTATTGTCCAATACTTTGCTAAGGTTTTTTTCATCTATGTTTCTTAGGGATATCCGTCTGCGGGATCTTTGTCCTGCTTGTATATCAAAGTTATGCTGGCTTCGTAGAATGAGTTTGGGAGTTTGCCATCTTTGTCTATGCTCTGGAATACTTTGTGGAGTATTGGTGTCAACTCTTCCGTGAATGGTTGGTAGAAATCCCTGTAAAGTTGCCTGGCCTGGGGCTTTTTGTGTGTGTGTGTGTGTGTGGATAGCTTCTTGATAACCATAGCTATTTCTTATTTCACTCTGGGTTTGTTAAGGTTCTTGACTTCTGAAAGGGATAATCTAGGGAGGGACTGTTTTTCCAAGTACCTATCAATATCTTCCATGTATTATAATTCATTAGAATAGAGTCCTTTATAGTGATTTGTGATTATTCTTTTAATCTCATTGGGGATCTATTGTGATCCCCCCTGTTTCATCCCTCATCCTGGCTATTGATGTTTCTTCTTTCCTTTCCTTGGTTAGATTCTCCAGCAGTCTGTCAATTCTGTTGGTCCTTTCATAAAACCAGCTTTTTTATTGCATTAATCTTTTGCTTTGTCCTTTGTCTTCCCGTTGGTTTAATTCTGCATGATCTTTATTATTTCTTTTTTCTTTTTTTGCTACTGGAGGGCTGTTCTATTGACCCTGTTCTATTTGCTGGAGGTTTTGTGATGATGTATCAGTCATAAGCCTCTCTTCTTTATTCATATATGCATTTATTAATATCTAGTTACTTTTGATAACTGCCTTCAATATCCCACAAGTTTTGATATGTTGTATTTTCATTCTAATTAGTTTCTAGAAAATTCCTAACCTCCTCTCTAGTCTGGGACTGTACTCAGTCATGTCACAGAAATCCTTATTTACCCTCGAATTGTTTATCCTTGCTTTTCTGGTTGTCCTTTTATTTATAGCATGATGATGATTAAAAAAAAAGATATCTGAATAATCTCTATGTGGTTTCATTTACTCAGGCTTGACTTGAATAGCATGTGGACTATTCTCAAAATTGAACCATGTGGCCTTTCAGAGAATGTGGATTATTATTAATTATAATTAATATTGTTGTGTTTGGTTGGAGAGTTCTATAAATAGCTATCAGGTCTGGTTGCCCAACTATATTGCTTAGCTCTCTAGCCTCTTTGCTCAGCTTCTTTCCCAGTGATCTCTCTTTCTCGGAAAGTGAGGTATTAAAATCGCCTACTATGCTTGTTGAATCTATGATTTTCTTTTTTATCTGTTAAATAGTTTATTTGACAATTTTCACAGGTTCATAGTTAGGAGAATAAGTATTAAATATGCCAACTCATTCCTGGTTTGCTGATCCTCGGAGTATTATATAGTACCCCTCCTTGTCTCTTTTTATGGCTTGCACCTTGAGGTCAATTTTTTCTGAGATTAAGATTGCCACTCCTGCTTTTTTAAAATTTCCATTTGTCTGGTATACTTTCTGCCAGTCTTTGATGCTTAGTTTATTTTTGTTCATGAGCTTATGATGTGTATCTTGCAGTCAAGAGGTTGTTGGGTTATGTTTTTTGAGCCAGCCCTCAAGCCTTTATATTTTAATGAATTAAGGACATTGGAATTCAGAGTTATTATCATGATCTGTGGATTCATTAATGTCATCTCATGCTTTGTCTTTTAGGTGTTTTCCCGTCTCCCTTCATATCATTGTTCTGTGTTTGTGTGTGGGGCTTCATTCTTATCATCTTTTTCCTCTGAGGTCCTATTATCTTGGTAATTGTTATTGGCATGTTGGCTTCTGAAAACAGTTGTGCTCTCTGGTGGCTTTCTGCTAATGATTAGTGGATGTTAAATTCAACAAGGTCTACACGCAAAGATAACTTTATTTCTACATATTAGGTATAAGTATACCCATTTTTCATTGGTCTTAATTCAATTCTGACTAAGTCATATTGAAAGATTCCCTAGTCTTGAATCCTTTTGGGGGTCGGGGTCATCATTGCCTCTGGAGGTCGTGGGCGCTACCCAGTGCTTCTCCTGAGAGCCACCGCTGGATTTGAACCGCCAAGCCCGCGGGCCGCAGTCCCGCACTCAACCACTTACGCCACTGGGGCTCAGCCCCCAAGTCTTGAATCTTTGTGGTATCATACTGCCAGGTCTTTCACCTGTGTGTGGCTGGGGGTGGAGGATGTCGAGCTATTGACCTTTGGAGTATTAGCCCAAAGATGTAAACACAACAAAAAGTTTGGATAAAAAAGATCCCTTTTACTGAAGTTAAATTATATCTCATTAACCCTAAAACACTTTTAAGAGCCAATGTATACCTCAAAATCAGTAGAGTATTTCCGTTATAAATGGAAAACATCTTTAGTGGATGACCAGTCAGAACATATGCATATCTATTTTAGGCTTTCAAATAAAATTGTACCCCTCAAAAGTAAAAAGTAAGGGGAGGGGCTTCCATAATTCAAGTCAGACCCATGTCTTTAAGAAACAAATAGGAAAGAAAATCTGCTTGTATTAATTCTCTTTTAAGTACTACAAAGAGAACAATACTGTTTGACAGTAGTGAACATACTGTGTTCATTTTAACTTTTCTCATATACATAAAAGTGCCCCCAAATAGACACACAGCTGTCCAAAAATGATGTGACAGTGTTTCTTTACTCATGTGGCAAATCTCAAGATGTTTTTATAATTGTATTTGTTACAACACACAAAAGCTACTTGAAAGGCAATTATTGCTAAAGGATTATACTTTGTTACTTAAGAAAAATAAACATAGCCTGAGTTTTGATAGGGTAGCTATATTCAGTTGTATTCCTGGGTACTAAATTAGTCATGCTACTGAACTAGCCCTCCTAGGATTTAATTTATGCAACACTGTTGATCCTCTCTTTGCCTTACTCATCAAAATTTACAATTGAGGACACATTTGAGACAGATCCAAAGTTCTGTCTTCTCATATCTCTACACTTACAACCCTTATCCTAGTGCAAGATAAGCAAAGCTTTTCATTTCAAGCCCAATGCAAGTCTAATAACTGCTACATTCATCCCAAGGTTTCAAACACGCTTTAAATTTTTACAATTCGATAGTTTTCAGAATCATTCTTTTGGGCTCTTTTATCAATGTGTGCATGTGGGTTAGTCCAAGTAGACTACAGAAACAAATGCATAGCCAGTTATATGCATATAAGAAAGAGCTTTATATAAAAGAACAATTGTCCATTAAGAAAACATCCCTGCCCAGTTCAGGTTAAGTTATGAATCTGATATCAGCCTCTATGTCTGTTACCCATCTATAAATTCTTCTTCACACACAGCATGTGCGATGATGCTGAATGCAGGAAGAAAGCTCGCGGGACAGTGGTTGGAAAGTCTTGTGGGTCCAGTGGCAGTAGAAGCCTCTCAGCACTGGCAGGGATGTGGCTTCCTGAGCTCCAGAGCTCTAGTGCAGCACTGTGTGTCTTGTCCCCAGCAATGTCTCACAGGGAGTGAGCACGTGATCTCTCTATCTTCTGAGCACCTCCACATGAGGTTATCATGCTGCAGCCTGACTGACAGGCTGAATACCACCCCTTCAGTCTTAAGTCTCAAATTGACACTAGATGATGTAACTATCACAGCATGCTTCAAGAGACATTACTTCAAGTTCAATATCCGACTTCTGTCATTCTGCATATTGTCACTGTTCAAAAAAGAGGAATGGGCACAGGTATTTGAAAAATGAAATGTTTTATAATGAACTAATGGACCACCAAACATGGATTTCCTTAACCCTGAGATCAGAAGATCTAGGCAGTCCTAGTTACCACTAACAACTGTTCTGAAAGGGATCACATTAGAAAGACCTCGAGAGAGTGGGAGAAAATGTGGAACAAAATTCAAAAGCAAAACAAAGACCAGGCTTATGGCTCTGACAGAGATGGGGGAGAACCATGACACGTGACCATGAGTTCCTTTCAGGTTTGGATCCAAACTCAACCCTGTGACTCATTTTGTAGTCAAGCAATAGAAATAGAGAGCTGTGTAAAGGGAACAGAACCATGCGTGAGATGTGCACACCCACAAATTATCATCCACTTCAGGTCTAAAAGGTAGGGTTTTACACAAGGACAAACCTCAGAACAGTTCATAAAAAAAGGAGAGATGGGCACAGAAAGCACAGAGAAGTAGGATAAGCAATGTTACATTGAATGAATTGCAGTTTATTAGATGAAACAAGATGTTTGTATGCATCACTGGAAGCAAACTGATATCTGCTTGGTCCATCTCCAAATTCACAATAAACATTTTTTAGCAAAACAAAAATCAATAAGTAACCTAGTGATTGGAAAGCAAATGTTTCCCCAGGTAACAAGATGTTTCCCTGTATCTTTCAGCTTGCGAGATTTTCCTGAAGAAACCTTTTACCTCGTATATCATTTTGCTCTCTTATTTACATGAGCAAATATTTGCTAGATTTAGAAGTCAGCAAATAGTTGATAGGGGTTATATCAGTTCTGCGCTACCACAGTTCACTTCTGCTGATGCAAGTGGTTTCCACTGTTAAGTCTGTTCTCTGACAAAATATTTTCTTGAAGCTTTTACAAATGCTAATCTCCATCCTATCCCTTTAAAGAAGAAACACACTACAGTTGTGTATGCCTCAGGAGATCTGCAGTGCAAGTCTCCAAGTCAGATTTGCCCTATCTATCGTGATTAGCATTTTGTTGGTCAAAAGACTCTTTGGAGGTTGGTGCCAGACGGGCTCAACAAAAAGAGTACTTGGTATTCAAAAATCCCCTGAGATTTACAGACAGGTGTGAAGGATGGTGTGGAGCTTTTCGCTGTAATTAATTAGGTCATTCGTCATCACTGTCCTTGTTGGTATTAGGCGCCTTCACGTTGGCTCCCACACGGATGGAAACACTGTCCCCCAGTCCTGTGCAGTCTGCAAAACTGTTATGCTTGAGCCCATTGCGGCAGTTCCTCTCTCAATTCATCTTATCTGCCATTCATTTGTCAATATGTCGCACGGTGGTCACTGATAGGTTAGCATGTCAGCAGTGCTGCTGTGATGCTGGAAGCTATGCCCTCGGCATTACCGTGATCACCAGGTTCACCTACAGTGAATTATTGCAGCAGAGTTCCAGACAAAGAGTAGAAAGAAGGAATGTTGTTATCGTGAGATGCCATCAAGTCATTTCTGATCATAGCCACCGTCTCCATAACAAAGGAAAACACTGCCTAGTCCAGCACCCTCCTTGAGCCCATACTGCTGTTACTGTGACAGTCCATCTCCTTGAGGGCCTTCCTTTCTTATCCTGCTTCTCTACTTTACCAAGTAGGATAGGATTCTCCTGAAACTGGTCTTTCCTCACAAAACACCCATACTATTTAAGACTATTACATTAGTACAATCTATGCCTTCCCAATGTTCTGCCATTTGTTGCCATGGCCACCCTGAGCACATTGCACTGAAGAAAATGACTTCTGTAGTTGTGAGTGCTGGTAAATTTCAACTCCAGAGTACAGATGTCTGTCTGAAGGAACCCTTCCATCCACACAGCTTTAGAAGGTGGTAAAAGCAGGCCAGGAAGTGGGTCAGCAGGCAAGTTGCAAGAAATGGAGTTCACGAAAAGAGATGTATTCTCCAAAGGATGCTCGCAACTCCTCTCTATCCTCCTTCGCTGGTAGTTTAAGATACTACACCTTGATTCTGAGGTCACTATCAAGTACTAAGGACCTTAGTCCTTTTTTTTCCCACCTTTGAATTATAATCCATACTGAAGGTTGCAATCCTTGATTTCATCAGCAAGTGCTTCAATTCCTTGGTCATTTTCAGTAACCAAGGTTATGCCATGTGCATATTGAAAATTCTTAGTAAACCTTCCTTAATCCTGAAGCCAAAGTCTCTGATTGTTTGGTCTGTATTGACCAAATACACTATAGTGTATTTGCATTGTAGGAACCATGGTGAAGTAGTGACTCCATTTTGGGATGTTAATCACAAGGTCAGCAATTCCAAATCTCTCCTCAGAAGACAGTCTGGACTTTGTACTTCCACGAAATCTTGGAAGCTCACAAAGGCAGCCCTACTCTCTCCTAGTCTCACTAGGTGTGGGCAAGAACTCAATGTCACGGACTTTAGGTGTGGGGGTTTATGCAGGTTGAATGATTATCAAACCCCAAACCAAAAGTCACTGCCATTTATCAGCTGAGGCACCTAATTTTAGCCCCCAAAGCTGCATTAAAAATGTGCAGAAAAACCCGACTTACACATTAGTATATATGGTATGTTGATAAAATAAAAACAGGACCCATACCATTCTTGATTTTAGATCATGCAATATTCCATTTTCTCTATTCACACAATTACCTATTACTCAATGTACAGGTTAAACATGAACACAATTAAGTTGTCTGGAATTCTGATTCTTCTCAAGGCTATCCATAGTTTATCAATTTGTTACATAGTCGGATGCCTGGCATAGTCAATAAAACACAAATAAGCATGATTCTGGTATTCTTTCCTTTCATCCGAGAACTATCTGACATGAAATATTTCTCATGTTCACGTCCTCTTCTGAATCCACCTGAATTTCTGGCAGCACATGGTCAATATACTGCTTCACACATTATTGAATGATCAGGGGGAAATTTTTTTTATTTACATGTGATGCCACTAATATCATTCTATAACTCGCTAATTTTGATTGGTAAGTTTTCTTTTGAACAGGTACAAATATGGATTTCTCTGAGATTATTAGCTAGGTATCTCTCTGTCTTCCAAATTTCTTGGCATAGATGAGTGGCTGCTTACAGTGCTTCATCATCTTTTTGAAAAATATTAATTGATGTTCAGCCAGTTCCTTGAGTCTTGATTCTTAGCTAATGCTTTCAGTGTAGCTTGGACTTCTTCAGTACCTTGCATGTTGGTTCTATGCTACCTCTTGAGATGGCTGAATATTGACTAGTTCTTTTTTGGTACAGTGACACTACGTATTCTTTCCATCTTCATTTGATATCTTCTGTATTTTTCAATATTTTGCCCATAGAGTGTTCCAGTATTACAGCTTAAGGCTAGAATTTTTTTTCTTCATGTCATTCAATTTAAAATATGCTAAGTTGGCTGAGCCCCGGTGGCATAGTGGTTGTGCATGGGACTGCAGCCCACTGGATTGGAGGTTCAAATCCAGCAGCAAGGCTGGGCCTCCTACTCCTACCACCAGAGGGCAGTGATGCCCCAAAAACCAAAAAAAAAAACAAAAAATAAATAAAAAATTAAATATGCTAAATCTTCTTCCATTTTGGTTTTCTAACTGTAGGTCTTTTAAAATAGTTTTATTGGAGGCTCGTACATCACTTATCATGATACATAAATACAATACTGTGCCAAGCACCTTCACATGCCTGCTGCCATCATCATTCTCCAAATATCTGTTTTTCCACTTGAGCCCTTGATATCAGCTTATCATCCTTTTCCCTCCCTCCCCTCTTCCCCTCCCCCACCAACCATCAATACTTTATAAATTATTATTATTTTGTCATATCTTACACTGCCTGACGTCTCCCCTCACCCACTCCTCTGATGTCCATCCTCCAGACAGGAGGTTATGTATAGCTCTTTGTAATGGGGTCCCCTTCTCTATCCCACCTTCCCTCCACCTATCTAGTAACTCCCCTCTCACTTCTGGTCCTGGGGATTCATCTGCCCTGGGTTCCTTGTATTTCCAGTTCCCATCTGTACAATGTACCTCTACCAGTCCAGTTGGATTTGTAGGGTAGAACTGGGATCATGATAGTTGGGGGGAGGACGCCTTCAGGAACTAAAGGAAAGTTGTATGTTTCATCGCTACTTCACTGCACCCTGACTGGCCCATCTCCTCCCCATCACTCTTCTGAAAGGGGGTGTACAATTGCCCGCAATGGGCCTTGGGTTCCCACCCTGCTCTCCTACTCATTCGTAGTGATGTCATTCTTATTTTTGATGCTTGCTATCTGTTTCCTTCGACCCCTCATGATCACACACGCTGATGTGCTTCTTCCATGTGGGCTTTGCTGCTTTTGCATTAGAGGGCCACTTGTTTACCTTCACACCTTGAAAATCCCAGACGTTTTATCATGTGGTAGCTGGAAATCATGAGCTTCCTCCACCCTGTTTGCCTCAGCACCTTTTGTCTTCAGCAATAATGTCAGAAGGGTGGGAACATGATGATATGATTTTTGTTTTTTGATGCCTGATACCTGATTCTTTTCACACCTCATGGTCGCACAACCTGGTGTGCTTCCTCTATGGTGGACTTTGTTGCTCCTGAGCTATATGACTGCTTGGTTACCCTCAAACCTTTAAGACCCCAGATGCTATAACTTTTGAAAGCCAGGTACCATTAGCTTTCTTCACCACTCTTGCTCATGCCCCCACATGTCCTGTGTGATCATTATAGGAAGGTGACCACAGAATAATACACATTTTTCCTGTTTGATGCCTGAGACCTGATCCTGTTTACACCTTTTGGCTATCCTGACTAGTGTGCTTCTTTGGTGTGGTCTTGGATACTTCTCAGTTACATGGAAATTTGTTTATCTTCAAGCTTTTGAGAGCCTAGATGTTATGTCCTTTGATAGCTGGGTGCCATCAGCTATCTTCACCACATTTGCCTATGTACCTATTTGACTCTAGTGATAGGATTGGGCAAGTGAGCATTATGGAATACCAGACTAATAGAACAAAGCATTCTTGCATTGAAGGAGTGTCTGGGTGGGGGCCCAAGGTCCATCTGTTACTTAGTATTAAACTTATGAACATATGTACATGGATTTATTTACTCCTTATAAATAATTATGTTTACAGATTTACATGCCTGTGTTTAGACCTCTGCCAATGCCCTTTGTCTTCTAGTTTTTTCCTCTATTTCCTTCTACCTTCCTCCTGTCCCACAAACATGAAATTCACATGAAGGCTAATTGTAGGTCTTTATACATGTCATGACAATATTTTGTCTTCTTGAGATGTCCTTTGAAAATCTGTGTTCGGTTCTTGTTTTTCACTGTGCAACCCACGTCAGTGCCTGAAGCCCACAGGGTAAAGTGAGGCAATGGTTCAGGGCTACAGTTTGCTCTGGCTTGGGGCACTCTGAGATGCCCATGGGGTTGGACTGTTCAGTTCTTTTACTTCAATTTTTCTTCCATTTGCCTTAACTACTGTATAATTAAGAGCATTTCAGTCTCTTCTGACATACATTGTGATCTTTTCTTTATTTCCTGTCTTTTCTTCATGAGTGATGCTTTTGATGTCCTCTCACAGCTCGTCACATCTCTCAGTTGATTAATGCATCAGATCACTTATTGAGATTTTCTGAAAATTCAGGGGAACATGCTCAATATGTTTTGGTACTTGAGGACCTTTTTCAGTTTTCTTCAACTTTAACTTGAACTTACATATGATCAGCTGATGTTCTGTTTCACAGGCTCCTGGCCTTGTTTTAGCTGCTGATATTGAGATCTTCATCATCTCTTTCCACAGATGTAGTTAACTTGACTTCTGTGTCTTCCATCTGGAGAGGGCCTCATATCACCTTTTGCTGATGAAAAAGGTATTTTCAATGAGGAAGTCATTGGTCTTGCAAACTTCTGTCACATGACCTTGAGCTTCATTTCTATCTCCCAGGCCATATTTTCCAATTATTGTTCTTTCCTCTCTGTTTCCAACTTAGGCATTTCAATTGTCAATAGTTATCAATACACATTGATGACATGTTTGACAAATTTCAGACTCAAGATAGTGGTAAATTTGTTCGTTTCATCATAACTAGATTTAGTGATTGATGTATGAATTTGAACAACAGTATTGGCTGGATTTCCTTGCATAGATATTATACTATCCCAGACATTATTTACTTCAAAATAGTTCGTGAAATATTCTGTTTGAAGATGATGATGCTATTGTTTCAGCATATTGGGCAAAATAGATAATCCCAGTCTGCTTCAGCTCATTAATGCCTTGAACGTTTATTTCATTGAATAATGTAAAATGTTTTAGCTTCATACTTTTTATGTTCCAGTTTTTTATAGATGTTTTCAGTACTTTCTTCTCATTTTAAGTCATGCCCATCAGAAACAAAGTTCCCAAAGTCCATCCTCCATTCATATCATTAGGTACACTCTACTTTGAGAAGGTAACTCTTCCTCAGTCATAATTTGAATATCTTTGAACCTGAGTACCTCATCTTTTCACACTATTTTTAACAATGTTCTGTTGCTATTCAAGAGGTTTTCAGAATCTAACAATATTCCATCACTATTCATAAGGTTTTCCATGGCTAATTTCTCAGAAAAGGACAGCCTATTCCTTCTTCACAGTATGTTCTTAATCTGTAAGTTCTGCAGAAACTTGTTCATTGTGTGTGACTCTGCTTGTATTTAAAATACCTGTGCCATAGCTTCTGGCATCCTAGCAACACACAAGTCACCACAATGTGACAATTGGTGGCATGTACTGAGGCATAAACACACAAAAGAAAATGACCTAGACCAAGTTTGTCCACAACACAGAAAATATAACTTTGTATGTGTTCCTAGAGTGCCTACATACTAATTCCTTCAATTTTGAAGAGCCGGTTTGCATACTCCATTGGTTGGTTACCTGAAGCAATAAGAAATCTCATGGTTCATATGCTAATGTGCAGCACATGTTAGGTTTTCTTTATATTATTTGAATGTAAGCAATATTTTTGTCTGTTTTGTTCCCATCTTCACATATTTGCTACCAAAGAAAGGTTTAGTACTTGCTAATATATGTTTTTTTCAAATAACAACATGCAAATAACTCATTTGTAGCACTGTTTTTCTACATGTAAATATTTTGTCTCAGCTTTATGCTCATATTAGTAATAGTATTTCTAGGTGAAATCAGGAGAGCCCATACTCAACACGACACATTGGTCATCCTCTCTCTTTAGTTGTACTTCCTTTGGGACTAGTTCTGTACCACAGCAATCTACCTAACTGGATAAAAAAAAAGTTCAAGATTTTTTCTGATTATTTGAGATATTTTATGACACAGAATCTCCTTATATAGCACATTCTTAGTCATTCTCTCAATGTGGACTGGAGGAATTGGAGGGTATGTGACTTTTATAGAAGAAACAAAAGACATAGAGGTTCTGAAGGAAAAATCAGGACAGATCTCTTCAGGTATAAATCATTGGGTAATAAATCACCCTGAAAAACCTCTCCAGCCTTCAGAATGTGACAGAAAATCCATCCCAGCTTGCTGGAGGTCTTCCCCTGTTTCTTTTCTGAACTAAGATTCTCCTTTTGCACCCAGATTCAACCCTTCTCTTTCACAATTCATAAATATTTGAATTTTTCCTTTCCTACCATCAGACATACCTTTTCAAACAAATGAACTATCTTATTTTAATACCAGTATTACACTTATCTCCTATCTCCAAATAATTTCCCCTTGTGATATGCTCAAGGTTATCTAATCTGAGGTTTCTCTTCTTAGTACATTGTAAGATGTTTTAAAGTCTGTTTCAGTTTATCTATTGTACTAGGCTAAATAATGTCACTCCAGTTTCCCATGTGAGGGGACTTCAAAATGTCTGTTGGAAATCAGAATTAAAAGGTAATTTGTCCATAAACTTTTAAGTTACCTTTACTTCCTTATTACCATTGAGTTGATTCCTATGTATGACATCATCAAAGACTAGCAGAGAACTTTCCCATAGAGTTTCTGCAGCTGTCCGTCCTTTAAGAGGCAGACAGCCACCTCTTTCCTCAACTGAATGGCTACAGGTTTGCAGCACCCATCTTCTGGTGAATGATGTGGAAGCTCAAGCACTGGACTGCTAACCCAAACATTCAACTCACTGCCTACACTGTGGGAAAAGATAATGCACTCTTATTTCATAAATATTTATAGCCTCAGACTGAAATAGAGTAGGTTTCAGTCCAATCTGAGTGATGAAAGAAGAAAGGAGATACAAAGAAATATGCAAAGAAAAGACAGCCAAATTTTTAAAATGCATTCGCATCATGCCAATTCAAACTCATAGCAATCCAATAAATAAAATCCAAAATTGTTTCCTCCATGGGTTCCCGATGCTATAATTATTTTTTGTTGTTGTTTTTGCCTTTGTTTTGTTTTGTTTTTTTGGTGTTATAATTCTTTATAGGAACAGAAAGTCTCATTTTTCTCTCCCAGAGCGTCTCAGAGTTCAAATCACTACTGACTTTGTGACTAGCTGCATAAGTCACTACAACACGGGGTGCCTTGCCCTAGTGTATAGGATTCTACCTCTTACAGACAAAGAGGAATCGGAAGAGACTACCATTTTCCACAGGAGCAAAAGTTTATTCAAAGAGTACACAGATGGATTTGTAGAGGACCTAGGAAAGCCTTATCTCTCATCTCTCCAAAATATGTTAAAGAGTTTTAGGCCTAAGATAAGGGGCCTGTTTATCATTACATAGATGGATCAAGGAGAATCCCTCCTTTAGGCATTAGCTAACATGGGCTCAATGGCTGTGAGTTTGGTTTGAGAAGTTGGTTAGGTATATACATCTTGTCCCTTCAAGATGTGTTCTGTCAGAGTGAGCAAAACTTACTATGAAAAAAAATGAAAAAGAAAACTTATTATATGATGAAGTTGCCTTGGGTCAAGTGGTCCGTGTAGTTGGATCAAGTTATTGGTCTAAGTCCCAGAAGGTCATGGTGATGAATGTTGATCTCTATGTATCCTCATGATATTGGATTAACCCAAATGTCCCAAAACCATTCTAACAGAAAACTGCATGTCATACTGTATACCACAAATACTGCAGCTGTATAGACAGCTGTGGACATCCTTCAAACCAATGGCCAGAGGATATTTCAATAAGAAACTCTTCATGCCTCAATGTACATCAGAAATGCAACCAGCTGTCCAGTCATCCATTGAGTCCCTTGTTACCTGATTGAACGGGAGCAGAAGGCAAAGAACAGGCTTAGCCAGTCCTGCAAACCTACTCCAACATCAGCAAAAAGAATTTCACTTGATTTAAAACAAAGACCATTTAGGTTGGTTTCTTAAGTAGAACATGCTTAAACTTTCAGTTAAATAAAATTTTTAAAAATAGATCAAAGCCATGGCCAGTCCTACTTACCTATCTCAGCCTGAGGAGTGAAGGAGATTGGTGCAGATGCTAGCTAAGGAAATCTTAGAAGCACCAGAAATCACCCTGCCCCAGAGTCCATTGTAACTCTTCATAGCCCCAAAGGACAGAGTTTGCATGTCTGTACATCTCTATGGGCATGGGAAGCCTCCTGCTTGCCCCTTGGAGCTATTGGCGGTTACCATTGGCGACCTTTTGGCTAGCAACCTTTTGTTGATAGGCCCACGATGCCACCTAAGCTGCTAGGACTGTCAGAATCTGGGATCGGTAAGAAAGGCCCTTTCCTCAGAGACTGTGGAGAGAGTGTGGTCCTGCTGATACCTTGAATTCTATCTGGCAGCCTCCAGGCTTGTGAGGCAGTACATATG
This sequence comes from Nesogale talazaci, assembly GCA_004026705.1. Lineage (NCBI taxonomy): Eukaryota > Metazoa > Chordata > Mammalia > Afrosoricida > Tenrecidae > Nesogale > Nesogale talazaci. Next base: position 41,548 of record PVJH01009347.1, on the reverse strand, counting down.
TAGAGTCAGAAACCACCTTTTTCTGTCATCGTGTTATAGCAAACGCTAACATGGCCATATGTTTCAGAAGAACATATCTGTGTTCCCTGCACAGTATTCATTCCAGAGTAGTGATTTCATAAATATAAGGAGTAAGAACGGGGTTTTACAATGTCAATAATTCTTTCAGGTTGGAGTCTAAAAAGTGGGAATTATCACCTCCTTCAAGCCTCTTTAAAGTAAGCATACTTTTAAATGCTATCTATTTTTACTTTGCTTGTTGTGCGTGTGTGTTTGTAAAAGAAAGAGAAAGAATGAAAATGGGACAAAAGAAAGAAAATGAAGAAGAATGAGGGAAGGTAAAGATACTGAGAAAAGATAACAATGGGAGAGATATTTGAATTCATTAGCAATAAAAGAATACAAATTCAAACAATGGGATATCACCCCATACAGACACATTTAGCAAAATACAGTAAGACAGCAAATCTTGGAAATCATGTGGAGAAATTGGAAGGCTCATATATATCTGATGGATGTCTAGAATTGTACAAACACTGCGGAAATTAGTATGGCACTTCCTTAAACAAATGTAAACAATGAACTTAGGATCCTGAAAGCTTTCTAATGGTTAGATAGCCTAATAACGTAAAGAATACAACACAGACAGGTATATGCACACCTATGATTATTGCAGCAACTTCCTTAATAACAAAAACACAGAAACAACCCAAAACTCCAATGATAGAAGAATGGATAAACAAGCCTGGGTACATTCATACAACAAAATATTATGCATCACTTAAAAAAAATGACCATGCTCTTAAAATCCAAAATACATAGATGAAACTAGAGAACATTGACTTAGCAAAGTTAGTCAATCTTATAAAGATAAATATTTAATGAGACTATTAAATTAAGAAGAAAAAGATAAGTGGTCTTCACACCAAAAGAGACTATTTTAATGACTATGAGGAGTCCAGGGCTGGAGAGAGAGCAGGGTGAGACAAGGGGTAAGAAATTGTGGAGGGAGAGCAGAAAGGTGGGAGGGGGGAAAAACGGAACCACATTCAATGAAGACTTAATAGGGTATATTACCGATTTCATTTGTTAAGATGGGCTGGGTAGCAGCATAGAATCTGCTTTTAAAAAATAATGATAATTAATTAACTAGCTATTAAAAATGAGCATGAAGTCTCCCAGCTTTAAAATTCCTCCAGACACCTTAACCCTCAGATTTAAAATTGTCTGGGTGTCTGAAAAATGAGGAAAAGTAAAACTTATGTGCACTTAAGGATCGTTAGTGACAGTCAAATTCATTTCAACTCAGACACGCACACACACACAGTGCGAGTAGAAGAGATTTGATGAAAACACTTGTTTATTGCCCCCAGCTGCATAGGAGCTGAGCAGGTGGGGCTGATTTATTGATGAGAGTTGTCCACCCTCTATTGGCAGAGCAAGCATAGGACACTCCAAACAAAAATTGCTGCAAGGAGTTCTTAGTGATGTATCTATTCTGGCTGCACATTTAATTAACTTCTAGGAGCCAAAACCCCCTTCCTCACAATTTGAGGGTGCAAGAACTGCAACAAGTACACAAAATCCTTTTCTTCCTATCTGATAAGTAATAGCTTTTAATTGGTCTAAAAGTACCATTTGTCAATATAGGATTTGTGTGTCTCCTCAATAATGACTTTTCTTACCCCAAAAAATTGCCCTGGGAAAGCAAACTATATTACTGAGAGCAACATTTAAAGTCTCTTTATTGTCCAATAATGTTTCAACTAGAAATATAATTTTGCTTTTGTCTCTAGCATTCATGACAATGACTATATCAAATATGCTACCAAAACAATTTTGTCCTTTAAAAATTCATAATTCTTACCATTAGGCAGAAGGTATTAGGTGTGTGTGCATGAATCATATTATGGTCACAAATTTGCTATTCTTGATTAAGTGGAATACCTTCCACTATACAAGTTTATCCCACTCTATTCCAGTAATACAAGTGTTACAGGACCACTATGATATATATTCACATTTTTACCATCAAACAATCTTAGCATTTCTTCCCCTTGTTTTTTTTTAAAGTTACCAAATAAGAGTCATAGAAATGATTGATGGGACTATTTCCCCAGCTTTCTCCTCTGACTTTTGGAGTAAACTATCAGGCAAATGCCAGCAGATGGGTGAACTGAGCACACAGTGTCCTTTCTTTCTTCCAACAGTCAAGTACAGTCCTTTCTGAAATTGCAGAAGTTGCTCAAGCATATAATTTATTATTTCCAATGAGTTTGAACTTCATGCTTGAAGTGAGCCACAAGTAAGTGATTTAATTCATGCACCTGTATCTGGACTTTTTCCAGCCATAATAAAATGGGCAAATACTTCAGGCTTTCCCTAAATAAGTATTGCAGCAAGGCATCTGAAAGGTGCTGACTAACATATTGAGGCAGGAAAAGGAGTGTGCAGTAGGGCTGTGATGGGCATCTGGCTGCAGCCCTTGAGACAAACAGGGTTTCTCAACTCCCAAGGCCAAGGCCTCTGACTCCAATGATGAACAATTTTCTTATTGCAAACACTAGGGTGCACAAAGGAATTCCTGTCAGCTTTCTAATTACTTCCTCAGTTTGAAATAAGACCTTGTCTTTAATCAGAAAGTGTTAGCCATGTGATTATTTTCAGCAGAGAAGAGCGCACGGGGGAAACAACCTCAAGGGCAGGACAAGAGGAAACAGGTGTCTGTGAAAATGCAGACACGCTGTGGTTTTCTGGGAAGGTCCAACATATAAGTCCTTGTGCTGCAGTCAAATTTCTAAAGCCATTGGCCAGAGGGATTTTAAAACCAAAACCAAAATGGAAAAATAATACTTTAACAATCTTTATTTAAGGTTAATATTTTTGTAGTTATTCTTTAGGATTACATAGCCCCAATTAAGACAAATTGGACTTTAGAGCTATATTCAAAGTAGCCTTTGGTAGACATGTGCTTATGTTAATTTCATGATTGAGATGTAGGGGTGGAGTCTAGCCTGTTAATGTGGAGATACCCATTGAGTAGCCAATGAGACCTCCGTGTGGGCATGGCTCTCTTCTGAGACTTCTGGGAAATATCACGATATTTCCCTGGTGAAGAAGAGAAGCTGTCTCTCCAGTTGTTGGGAGTTAGTCTCAGAGATGATGAATCATGGAAAAGACAAGATGGCAGCATCTGAGAAGCTGGAGGAGCCGGCGGAGAGACCACACGGATTTCCCTGATGAAGCCAGACCTCTGAAGCTGGGGCGGCCACATGGAGACCTCTGCCAGCGATGAGTTGCTTCTGCCACCATGGGATGCTGTTGATGGACCCTGAGCCCTGGAAGCGAGGAGCCATGGGGAGACCCCTGCCAGCACCAAGTCTCTGCACCCACTGACCTGTGACTTTGTATATTGGAAGGAGACTTTATAGATTTCGGGCATATGGGTTAATATCAGACTTATGACTTTGAACTGGACTGTGCTAGGATGATTTCTCATTGTCCTGTTCCTCTTGTATATAAACCTTTTCCTTATATCCATATGCTTATCTATTAAATTTTTTCCTCTACTCTGCCCAGACTAACACATAGCCATACATCTGATCTTCATATGACCTAGTTCCTATCCTTCCATACCCCACAGAGAGACTTACCAAGGAACTAGTTGACAATCACTTAATCTTTGCAAGGAATAGAAATATTTTCTCTTCAGTATATATTTTTTGTTCTTCAGTATATTTTTGACAAGTAGTTTAACAGTTATATAAACCACCTTTAAAACCTACAGTTGCTCATTTCATGCTTTGCTAGACTCATTCTGTTTTGTTCATGTTTTCTCTTTTCAAAATAATGAAATAGCCAATGTTGTTAATTATATGTGTTAGGCAGGGTTCTTTAGAGAAACATGAGAAGGAATACAAAAGCTAATTAGTCCACACAGCAGTACACAGGGCTCAGTTCAAGTCACTGTTGTGGGGTAGCTAATATACAGAAGGTCCTTTAAACTCACTTTGGGCAGTAGTCCAAGGTCAAAGAAGCAGACTGTGAAGTGCCTGGTGGGAGCTGCCTGCAGGCAAAACAAGCAGAATTGGCCCCCTGGCAGCAATCAAAACAAGGAGGGGTGGCAACATCAAGGCCATGATGGAGCTTCAAGGATTAGTGACACACAGCAAGGTGACATGATCCACCCAGATCTACAGGTTGGCTCTGGTAGCACAGAGCAGCAAACTCAGGCAGCAGCATGCTGGTCTGATCACTAGGGAGACAGAGAGAAGAGGCAGTTCTCAGAGAGCCAGTTATCTTCGTCACTCTCCAGTTAAGCTACAACCTTACAGACAGGTTAAACACGGCACACATGTTCCTACAGGAGCCAGATAGGGAAAATGATAGCTAACTATCAGAGTCCATCCTTTGCCCACAGCCAGCAGGTCAGATTCTTAGTTTGGTGGGGTGACCCAGATCTTCATTCCTGAGGGATCCGTGTCATTAGCAGTCCTGTCAGGATTGACTTGCTGTAGTTTACTGTTTATTTTAATCACAGGTCATAGAAGTTCTAAAAGATGACCTAAGGAATCTGTGAGATTCTAGACAAATTCTTCTTTACCTCCATTATGTAGCACCAATTCAATTTCCTATTGGTATTTAGGATCAATCACACTACTCAGTATAGTGACACCCTCCTTACCTGTTGGTGCAAAGGCATGAGGAGCCCACCCCAGCCAGGGACACTCTTAGCTGCCAGATCAATGGAATCAATGCTATGTTTCCAGGTGGAGGTGGTCCCTCTTTTGGAACTAAGACCACCAGTCATGAAGCACACAGGATTACTGGACAGAAAGAAAAAAATGCTGCAAGTGGACCACTAGGCATGACAGAGAGTGGTGTCACTCTAGCTTCCACCTCTTGGTTCCTGAACCCATGAACCCTGGATTTTTGAGAAATAGCACCATATATTATCATCTGGTTTAGAAAATATGCAACCTCCTGGAGAGCATTGCCCCAGCACTGAAAGGTGTTGCCATGTAGCTGGTGCCATTATTGTATCGTTCTATCAAGCCACCTGCTTCGGAATGTTGAGGAACATGATATAACCAGTGAATTCCATGGGCATGAGCCCATTGCCACACTGCATTTGCTGTGAAGTGAGTTCCTTGATCAGAAACAATGCTGTGTGGGGTACTATGCTGATAGATAAAGCCTTCTGTAGGTCCAGAAATGGTGTTTTTAGCAGAAGCATTGCATGCAGGGAAAGTCAATCTATATACAGAGTAAGATCAATCTGTATACACAGTAGGACCCAAACACTGCCCTTTCCATAATGGAAGTGGTCCTATTCTGATCAACCTGCCACCAGGTTGCTGACTGATCACTCCAAGGAATGGTCCCATGTCTTAGACTCAATGTTGGCTTCTGCTTCTGGCAAATGGGGCACCCAGCAATGATAGGGACTAAGTAAGCCTTGATGAGTGGAAGCCCATGCATGACCTCCATCCCTGCCACCATGTCCACTTGGTTCATGTGCCCATTTGGCACTAACAGGGGTGGCGGAGGAAAGAGAAGGACAAGTCTCCACAGTACAAGTCACCTTACCCACTTGGTTGTTAAAATCCTCCTCTTTGGTGGTAACCCTTTGGTGAGCATTCACATGAGACATGATTATCTTTACTTCCTTGGCCCAAACTTCTTGGTGACCTGATTGACAGGCTAAAGTCTACCCACATGTTCCCATGGGAGTCAGGTTGGCACACAATACTCTAACTCTTATGGTGTATTAATCCTTGAAATATACCCAAATAGAAAATATGATGCTAGCAAACAAAAGTGAGAAAAGTGTGATCACATCATCAAAAAAGTTTAGTTTATAACAATATGGATTCTATCACAAAGTGGCACTGAACTATCAGAAAGAATAATGTCTGGAGGGTTAAAGGCTTGTTTTTAAACAACCAGCCATCTAAATAAAGTATCAACTAAGTCTATGTGGGAGAAGCACATCAGCATATGTGATCCAATGGATTCATCATCCAGTGAATGTCCTCTCACCATAGTAGAGGGATATGAATAGCCATGTGTGACAGTCACCTCATCTGATGTCAATTTGAGGATTAATTTCATGATTGAGATGTAGGGGTGGAGTCTAGCCTGTCAATCTGGTGGTAGCCAATGAGACCTTTGTGTGGGCATGACCTTCTCTTGAGAATGCTGGGAAATGTGGTAATTTCTTCTCGGCGGCAGAGACCTCTCTCTCTTGGAGGCATTCACTTCCTTGGAGACGTTCTACTGACAACATTCTCTTGGTTCTACTGACAAGAGACAAGACGGACTCCCTGTGAGATTCCAGAAGAGAAGCCACATGAATCTACTCTGATGCAGCCAGAAACTTGGACCTAGAGAAGCCATGTGGAGACTCCTGCTAGTGCTGAGATGCTTTTACCACCCCTGACTGCACTGATTGCACCCATTGGCTTGTGATATTCCTGCATTCAGCATCATTGCATGTGTTCCATGAGTCTGAAGAGGACTTTATAGATTGCTGTTGGACATATGGGCTAATATTGGACTTATGACCTTGGACTGGACTGGGTTGGGATGCTTTCTCAATGTTCTATTTCTCTTAAATATAAATCACTCCCTTATATAAATACACATGTTTATGAATTGTTTCTCTAATCAACTCAGACTAACACACCATGTTATCTCACAGAGAGCATTATAAAGTAGATTATGGCAGATAAGTTTTGGTATGTGAAATTCAGAATAGGTAAGTATATAAGGAAAGTAACTGGATTAAAAATTGCCTACAATAATAATTACTGATGTCAATCATATTTTGATGTTCTTCCCCATTTGTGCTTTACCAAGCATGACGTCCTTCTCCATGGTGGCTCATTGTTGGACTGAAAGTGCAATTGCGAGAACAGCAGAGACCTGGGTTTCGTTGTGTTTCATTGTGTTCTACATAGGGTCTCTGAGTTGGAAACAACTTGAGGGCCACTAACAACAGTGGCATGCCATGGGAGTTAACAATGCTGAGTATGAGAAGAAATTTTCTAAAATTGTGCTAGTGATTTCACAGCTCTTTATAAATGATTGAGTGATTTAACCAAATGCTATGTAAACTGTATGACAATAAAACTCTTTTTGTAAGCATCTACTTTAAGTATGGTTCATATAAGAGACTTTAAAAGACCAACCATTGGATATTCTGGCAATGGGACAAGAAATGCTACTATCAACTTGTGGCGTATTTCTAAACATTTAGTCAGATGTTAATAGTATGAATCCTTCAGAAGCCAGAGTCAGGTGACTATGTGGTTTCAGGAAAATGAAGATGTTGGAAATTTTCCAAAGTCTAATGCAGCTTTAGTTTTCACACAACAGATCATGTTTATAATGCCATCATGATCAATTCTTGAGTCCATTTTTAATACAAGAAATTTGTAAGAAGCATGGGTAGAAAATGTGGTGGAGCACTTTTCATAAAGCTGTTGCCTCATCAAGGGTACAGTCAGGACAATGTCCCTGTCAAACTACCATTCAGTTTGAGATTGGAAAGATGAGAGGAGCTGGTGTCCGTGGGAACTCCTGATACTGCAGGTAAGAACAACTCCCTATTAAGGTCCTGGTTCAGAAAGAGGATCATGTGGAGAGAAATGAGTGAGGATGATTGCAAGTTCTAGCCATGCTTCAACTACAGTGAGGGTATTTTTAATCACCTAATATGCATATGAAAGTTGGACAATGAATAAAGAAAACCAAAGAAGAATTGATTCCTTTGAATCACGGTGTTGTAAAAGAACATTGAAATGTCCAGGGACTGTAAGAAGATCAAACAATCTGCCTTGGAAGTATACCCGGGGTACTCTTTAGAAGCTACAGGGAGGAAATTTTGTGTCATATATTTTGGATATATTATCAAGAGAGTCCAGCCTTTGTAAAGGGACATCATACTTGAAAAAGTGGAGGGAACGACCCCAAAGAGGAGAGCCTCACTGCAATGGACTGATTCAGTGCTAGCAAGAATGAGTGCAAGCATCATGTGTGTGAGGACGGGTACAGGACTAAGAAACCTTTTTGTTCCATGGTACATAGGGTCGCTATGAGCCAACAACACTTAATAACACCAAAAATGTATCTGATTAACTCTTCAACAGATAGTGCCACAAAATTCAAATGATGAATTAAGTAAGAAAAATTTCTGGTCATTAGACCTCTGGGACCCTTTAAGTCCTAGGCCTGTGGATGACTAGAAAGTAATCCCTGTGCTTCTTGAGAAGACCAAGCTAAAATAGTGCTAACCAGAAAAGTGAGGTAAATGGATGTGCTAAATTTGGCTCACTTCATAATTAATGGTAAAGATAATCCTGACTTCGTAGAGCCAATTTTTGAATGTATAAACTGTTGTTGGAATAGTTTCCTGATTACAAAATTCATTTTTCTGTTTATTGCTCCTGTGTATATAGATAAAGAACTATGAATACATAAAACAAGACAAAACTAATGCTATTAAACTGTGACCCAATGTAGGATTTCTGAGGCTGTAAATCTTGTGGTTAGCAGCCCAATATGGAACCAGGACACCACCACGGCTCCTGTGGCTGTAAATCTTTATAGAAAGATGTCACTCCCTCTTTGCCCTACAGAGAAGCTAGTGGGTTTGAACTGTGAGATTTGTAGTTAGCACTTACCCAACAGTGCCTGCAAAGATTGATATACATGCAGTCCTTAGATGTAATCCTGCTTTCTGGTTCTGACATTGACAAGGAAACAAAACAGGTTCAAATTATTAAAATTCTGGTGACTCATTAGGGTGACTGGAACAGGTAATTTTACAGGTCAAGTCACTCTAATGGGAGATTCAGAAGTACAGAGTCTTTTTGAGAGCCTGATGCACACGATTTTTTCTTCTCAGACAGTGGAAAGTCCAACAAGTTCCTCATACCATGATAGGGCCATCTTTCAGTGAGACTAATGCTGTTTCAACTCAAAGTCTGTTGGCAGAAATTTTCTCATTGTGAATAATTGTGCCAACACTTACATGCAACACATTCTTTGTCGCACTCACCTTCACTTGCTGCGTTGCATTTAAAAAATTATTTTAAAAGCTGCTAGCCCTTTCTTGCACTAAAATAAGATTAAAGAAGAACAATATTGTTTGTTCCAGCTGACCTACAAATGCTTAAAGACAGTTTAATAGGTGTCTCATGTGTTACCTACAAACTACTTGACTCTATTTGTGTGTGTGTATGTGTGGAAGCTCCTTAGCAGTCCGACTGATTCCAAACTCACTGCTATCCTGTTGGTTCTGACTCCTACCAACACTGTAGGACAAGGTATATGAATATATTCTTGTAGATGCTTATAATGCTGCTTTGGAAAAGTATCAAACTAACAGGAAAAGCTTTACTAAGGTAAACTACAAAAATAAACGTCTCATTCTACAACTGGAGAATTGTGAAATGTGAGTTCAGTACCCAAGCCAGAGGACAAATTCTGAAGACATGGCAAATAGGATCAAGAAGTAACTTTGAGATCAAACAAGTGGGAAAGAAGAGTTATACACTCCTATTCTCAGCATACATACTACATTCATACTCACTGCCATCTAGTCGATGGCAGCTCATAGAAGTCCTTTAGCACAGAGTAGAACTGCCACTGTGCGTTTTCTAGACTCTAACTTTTGATGGAGGTAGAAAGCCCCTTCTTTTTCCTGCTGAGGGGTGGGTAGTGTCAAACTACTGATCTTGAGTATCACAGCCCAGTGTGCAAGCACTCTGTCACCAGGGCTCCTAAGTGCCTCAACAGGACACTGGAATTCATTCACTCTCACCGGCCATGTAGTTTCACCCCCTCTCAGCATGGCACGCACCATCCTCAACGTTTCATGCTGTCTGTGGTAACTGCCAGGAGTTCTGGTGGTGTGGTGCGTGATGCTTTGGGATACTAACTACAAGGTGAGCAATTGGAATGATGCTGCCTCTTCCACTACAGATTTATAGCCAAGCAGGCAATTCTGCTCTCTCCTTTACCTACATGGATGCCATGAGTTCGAATAGACTATTATAGGAAGTTTGATTTTAGCTTGAAGGTAGCATCAATGCAAAAACAAAGCCCGAGGGTTTGGCGGTTCAAATCCAGCGGCAGCTCTCAGGAGCAGCCCTGGGTAGTGCCCACAACCACCAGAGGCAATGGTGGCGCCCCCTAAAAAAGATGCATGCATCGCAAGGGTAGGGAGCACTTGTTACTTTTTTTTATGAGTGTGGCTGAATAGCACACGTATTTCAAGATTTCAAAAAATAAAAAGTGCTGAATGAAATGCATTTTTGACCCAGGGTGAGTTCAACAATTATAAATGTGAATGTGAGCACAGTATTTAACCCCCTAAAACAATGAGATAAAATGTCCTGCTATTGTTAGGTGTAGTTGAACGGATTCTAACTCCTAGTCACCGTATGTACATTAGAAGGGAACACTGGCCGGTCCTGCACCCCTCCTAATAATTATTGTTAACATTGCTGCATCAGTCTGTCTCACTGAGGATCTTCCTCTTCTTTACCAAGTATGATGAGCTGCAATTACATTATTTAAATTCTATCCATTAATATTTATGGCTACGTACAGGTAAAATTATTTCGTTAGGTGAATTTCATTAGTTCAGGAATACCTTTCAAATGTATGCAACATAATTCACCAAAATTTAGCATATGCTTCTCTTTCACTTTACAATTATTCTAGCTCAAATTTAATTTTTCTCCTGTTTTCTTTAAGTAATTTTATTTTATTCATGAGATTCAAAACATTTGCCTCTAAAATATTATTTTAAGAAAATTATATAAAAAGAGAAAATTATAAACAAAAACTAAATACAAAATTCTGTGCTTAATATTCTAGAAACTTAAATGAAAAGTAAGAAGACATTTTCTTTCATTCTCTGGGAGCCAAAATATTCATGCTCAAAATCAGTTGTCATGATTAATGCTTTCAACTGTATTACAGATTAAATCACAGTGCTTTCCAGTTGGTGTATTTTTCTGTTCTTCCATTTTTTAACATGATTAATTATGATGAACTTGCTGATAAAATAGCTTTCCCAAACAATTATAGTGATGATCATGTACGTGAAAGTGTGTGTAATGCCATAGTCTCGATCCCATTGGTCCATGGCAAAGAGTTTCTTCTGTTAGGGCTCTAAGGAATATAATACTCTGAGTTTGGGACAAAACTTAAGTACTCTGGGAGCTTAAGTTGCTTGGTTAATGTGAGTCACATGTTACTCACTTCTTTTTTAAACAAACATTATTCTGCATATGAAGTCTTCATTCATAAGACATGTATTCATTAATCATAAACACTTATGTTGTTTTTAGCTAATAATAAACTGATGGCTGTTTTTGTAAATATCTTTGTAATTACCACAGCTATCATGTCCTTACTCCAAAATGTTTTTCACTTAGATATTTTAATCAGTTACAAATATTTATTTGTCTGTTTCTATATAAGTCTTTCCCTTTCATAAAGCTCTGTTCTGGAGAATGCAGTGGGCTGTTAATTTCTTAATAGCTGACTGGTGGGATAGCAGATGTAGAAAATATATCTATGTATGTGTATGTATATATTACGGTTATACTAAAGATGTTTTTATTGCTCTTTCTGAAATTCAAATTTAACCTAGCTTCTCTTATTTTATCTGTTAGCCCTACTTATTTGATACATTTTAAAAATGGTATTCAATGATTTTCCTCTCAGAATTTTCAAAGGTTCTCAGCTGAGAGATTAGTAAAATATAAACGCTATGGTTTTTCTGTTCCTGGAATTGCCTGGAATTGCCTTTGGAAGAATTAGGTCACTGGGCTCACATATATGGACACACGAGTAGAAAGATTTCTCCCTTGTTTCAAGTGAGGAAAGTTACAGCATTACACCTAGCCTTTTTTTTTAAGGAGAATTCTTTTTCTCATTTTTACCAAAAGGAAATTCATTTTATTTCTTTAATGTATCTGATGGGATGTGAGGGTGATCTGGCTGCGATATCTGTCACCTCATTGATTACCAGGGTTGATATATCTGATGATATCCTTGTAGAGTTTTTTTTTTTAATCAAACTCTCACTCAAATGTCTTAAAGATATCTGATTCATATCATTTTCCCACATGACCATTTTAGCAGGGCTCCTTGAGAGTCTTCAGGCATTTCTTGTTCCTCATTATCCCAAGACAAAGAGACAACATTAGATGTCACCAGTTTGGAACCAAATCCTCACCCACTGCTGTAGCCACTGCCATATTGATCTCATTGAGAAATAGGAAGGGCTCATTAATTTATGTCACTATCAGAAATTTTTAAAAAGGAGCAAGTAAAAAAGAATAAAGCCTCCCCCCCCCCAAAAAAAAAGAGGCTGGAGGCAAAGTCATTATCAACATCGATCAGAACCATGAAATAACTAGGTGGGGGCTCTGGCAGAGCAGAGGTTGGACACTCTGCCCCATTTCTGTGGCACATTTCCATCCATTTTAAAGATGCCCTCTTTTTGCTACATCTTTTAGATGCTACTGCATCCAGCACAATTCAAGTTTATTAAATAAATATTAATTATAGATATTATGAGGTGGCATAACAGATATGTGCTCGACTACTGGCCATATGTTTGGTGGTGAGAATATGCAGGTGAAGTGACATTTCTTTTTAAAAAAAATCATTTTATTGGGGGGCTCAGACAACTCTTAGCACAATCCATCCATACATCTATTGTCTGTAAAGCATATTTGTACTTTTTTTTCACATTTGTACTTTTGATGCCATCATCATTCTCAAAACATTTTCTTTCCACTTAAGCCTCAGGTATTGGATCCTCCTTTTTCCACCTCACACCCTTCCTCCTAGACCCTTGATAATTTATAAATTATTATAATTTTGTCTTGTTGAATACTGTCCAATGGAAGTGACATTTCTTAATATGACTTTCTCTCCAAGTCTCCTTGGGCATTGTTATCAGGAGAGAGATATCCCTGAAAAGTACATTCTGTTTGATAAAGTTGAGGGATGTCAGAAAAAGAGATGCTGAAGCAGGTGGATTGACACAAAGATTGCGACAATGGCCTCAAGCATAGGAATAATTGTGAGATGGTGGAGGACAGGGCAGGGATTCCTTTTGTTGGACATAGGGTTGCTATAAGTAAGAACTGAATTGACTGCACCTCAAAGCAGCAATAGCATACATGACTTTAACTCCCCCAAATGATTCAATGTGACTATGAAAGCAGAGTGTCTACAACACTAATAGAGGGGATTAGTCAGTTTGGGTTTCCATTCCCACAGACATAAAAGCCATGGCATAGACCTAGAAATAAGTATGCTAAGCAAAGTTATTCAGTAACACAAGGACTATAAGAATAAATATCTAGACAAAGGCAGTAATTTGTGCTAACCTAACTCAGTCTCCCAAGCAACAAGGTGGAGTACGAGCATAAAGCTCAAGATCATACATTGCCCCCTAATTTGCACATCTTATAAGCTGATTTGGCAAAGGAGACCTCGCCTCAGCTGGAATCAGTTTCTGATGTTGATGGGAGAAGGTTGAGGCCAAACATTTCCTGCCATATAATATTGGTACACGGTCACCCCAAATTGTCAGGATTCCACAAGAGGGCTCAGTGTACCTTAAAGGAAATTGAAGTCTGGAAGTGCAAGAGGGCATGTCTGTCTCAGATAAGGTGTTTTCATTTTTGTTGGTGAGTACATCAAAAAGCCTTGTAGGACAAGGTGTCATTGGGAAAAAAATGTTTAACTTCTTTATATAGACCCCCACAATGGAAAAATATCCCCAGGATTACATTCATAATTGGGCATTTTTAGCTGACAACCTATCCATTCCTTTGTAATCCAGACTACCCGACATACCAAAGGAACTCCCAAAAAACAAAATTGTATTGGACAGAGAAGAACTTCCAGCATACATGGTTTTTCCCTCTAGGCAAGCATCAAGCAACTTGCTCTGAGTTAGTGCACGCAGTAGCATCATTTGGGAAGGTTCTCTCTGGTCACAGTGACATTTTTCATATAAGTACTTCCCTCAAACCTCATTTTTTGTGATGGCCAATTTAAGATAACAGCATGCAACTATGAAATTTTGACTTCTGCTTGTGAAAAATGCTGCAGAAACTGTTGTGATATTGAATACAGGTTACAATTTTTGTGGGAAAAATTCAAGTTCACAAGTGGCTTTCTCTTTTCAAAAAGTGAAATGTTGATTGATGATAAACTTCGTTCTAGATAGCCATCAATTTCACAAATGGAGGAAAATGTCAACTCATACTACATTTGGAGTTTGTTCTACCAGGTCAGACTGGTAATCAAGCTTTCTATTTAGAGGTTCTGAAAACCAGTGTGCAACAAAATAGTCCTGATTTGTGCCAGCCAGAGCACTGATTTTGCCACCACCACAATGCAACTAACCACACGGCCACTTCAGGACCCCAGCAAAAAACAACATGCCTGAATTGCTCCACACAACTTACTCACCCAGCCTTGCTCAAGGCTACTTCTTTTTGTTTCCATAAATGATGAGAAATGTGAAAGAACAGCAATTTGATGACACAGAAGAGATGAAAAAAATGAGGAAGGTTCTTTCAGCCATCCAGATAGTTTGAAAAATGTTTCCAAGAAAGAAATTGCAATTTTGACAAATGTAATCAATGCAATGGAGTGTACTTCAGGGGTGATATGATTGTTTCATCAGTATGTTTAAATACATAGCTTTGAAAGTAAACTATATGTATAATATCCTCCTATTTTCATTTAAAAATCTGTCCTATACATGTATACTTGCTTTTTCTCAACACTATTTTAAATTATATGCCCTTGTCTACATGATGGTGCTATCAACAGAATTACCATAAGCCCCATGGGGATGGTTTATAATGTTTCCCAATAAAATGATAAGATGGCATCAATTTGGACCCGGAAAATATATAAACATAGACATAGAAATGGCTTTTGAGCTGGCACTTAGGTGTGACCCTAATCCAAGAATAATTCATTCTTATGATGTGGCTATTCTTGATTCTTGCCATCGTAATTTTCACTGAAAATATGGGTGCTATAGAAGAGTGTGGTGAATCTGAAAAAACTTCATCTGGGTTCTTAAAGGATTTTCCTGAAACAAGTGAAGTTCTAGCCAAATCCACATGAAAAGCACACTAGCCCAAGTGATCCAAGAATTATCAATAATAAAATCCAATTCCACAAGGGGGAAATTTTGAGCACCCAATTTGCAGAATTCTATGGACGATAGTGAAAGCCCCAAATCCATTTGCAGGGTTCCCATATGGATTAAGCTTCAAGGGAGCCCCTCTGCCCACTGCCCATAGAAATGTGACTGGTCATGCTATCAGCCAGATCATGGGACAAAGTATCAATGCAGATGTAGTTAGGTTAAAATGTAATACTTATCATTTATTCTCCCATTGTACCCATTTTAAATCTGCTCTAATTTTTAAATTATATTCTGCCTTTTTTCCAATAGAAGTTTGTCTCTGTTTTCTTTTTTTATTGTTGTTTGTTTGCTTGTGTATATTTTCTCTATATTAAATCCAGAATAAATGCCTCTATAGAGACAATAACTAGATCAATAATTTCTGATGGTTCTGGCAAAAGAGTTGGGGAATAAGGGAAACAATTCATTATGAGTCCAAGAATTTAAAAAATGTTCTAAAGGTGATATGTTTAAGACATTGAATTGCATGATATGTGACTTATATGTTGATAAAATGGCTGAAACTCTTTTTAGATGAAATAAGTAAAACAATGGCATGAAATGGAGGCTCCGAAGCAAGAAGAGAGAGGATTCCCAGGACCATCAAGGATAGAACCACCAGTGGAGCAGTTTCAACTCCTCTGCCTGAAGTTGTGGAGAAAGCAGAAATCATGTCCCAGTCAGGCGTGCAGCCGAAGAAGGAGACCAGAAGACACTGCCGAGGAGTACCACCAGGTGACGAGACTGTGAGGGAGAGCAGTTCAGAGCCACAAAAACACGTGGCTGACTGAGTGCAAGTGTTGCTATAAACCATTGAGAATACATCCTTAGGGCTGAGCCCTGGTGCCGTAAGTGGTTGAGTGCGGGACTGTGGCCCACGGGCTTAGTGGTTCAAGTCCAATGGCTGCTCTCAGGAGCAGCGCTGGGTAGCTCCCACGACCACCAGAGGCAGTGATGCCCCCAAACAAGCAACAACAGCAACAATAAAGGATACATCCTTTATGTTTTCTGACCCTGGCTGGTGATAATCTTTTAACTTCTCTGATGAACTACTGTAACTGCAAGTGTGTTCTGTGAGTTCTTGGTGGCCAGAGGAAGGAACCATGGAAGGGAAAAGAAGCATAGAATGCTGTAGAATAGTTTGTATCCAAATAGACAAAGGAGAAAGGATGGTAGAGGCAAGCCTGACCGCTGCTGTTGGCCTTAAACTGATGTAGGAAAGAATTCTACCCCCTTAACAGCCAGAGGAGGTCAGATAGGGCCCCCAGGCTATTTTCTCAGAACCCAGGCAGAGACATCTCAGAAGGTACGCCTGAAGACCTGCTTCTGCAAGGTCAAGATCTCGAAAAGCATCTAAAGCCCTAACAGCTGTACCTTCCACTCGGAACAGATCTCCTCTACAGACTTAGATCAGATCAGACAAAAAGCAGCAACAATAACAGATAAAGCTTTCAAAGAGACTAATATCAACATTTGGATTATCGCTTTATGCTATTTCTATGCTTTATGTTCAATGATCCCTCTCATTTATATTGTAACAAATCACACACAAATCTTTAGTGTTTTATTCCCATGCTCTGTATAAAATACCGACTTGTTGAATAAGGAGTAAGGAGTATAAAAAGATGTGCACCGAACACGTGCCCATCAGTAGCAGCACATTCACAGGAACGTGTTGGCTGATCTGATTTGCTTCATTTCCACATAATAACCTGATAATAATTGACACTATACAAAAGAAAGACAAGAGTCTTTTATGATGTGCTGTATGAACCTGATGAATAAGAAAATCTATCTAATCTAAGTAAAAGATGTACTGCCCTGAGTTGATCAGTTACTTTTTAAGCCTAGGGGAAAGGTATAATGAGCACAACTATTCACAAATAAACTTGGATGTGATGCTGTCTAGCCTGGCAGATATTCCGGTCCAGTAATAATGTTCTTGCTGCGACTAATTTGTTGCTGGATTTTAATTATTGGTTGGATTTCAAGGCATTAAAAAACCTGAAATTAAAAGAATTTTGAGGTACTGAGAACTGGTGATTTGACATCCACATGAAACCTGGCTTCATTTGGCACTAGCATGCTATCAACTGCACATTAACTTATGATGGCTCTCCTCAGTCCCATACCACACGCCCCATTGTAAGAGGAAGCATCTGCTCACTCTAGGAGGCAGGGAATTTTTGGAGCTCTCCCATATACCAATCTACCTCTATTTAAAAAGAAATGGAAATATATCTTTTCAAATTCTCATGGGGTAAGCTTGGTCCATGGGTTCTGTGCAGAGTGGGTAAAGGAAGTACAAACCTAATAATCCAAGATTATATTCCCATAAGGGCCTCTTGATTCCTTAGAAAAGCCATAATTTTAGAATTTTAGAGTTTGATCCGTGATATCAAGTTGCAATATTGTCTGCTTTTAAAACCACAATTTTAAAATAATGTTTCATGAATATCAAAATAGAAAGTTAACACCAGAATCAGCATCAGTAAAGACAATGTTCCAGGCAAAAGCGAAATCTTTGGGTATCTAATGCTAATAATGCCAGTGAATATGATGTAAAGGTCACCATGGGTCAGGGACTGAAATGATCACTTTGAAGAAATGAGTTTTACTTTTGTGTCTAGCTTTATGAAATAGGTATTGATTATGCCATGGTGCACATGAAGATAAGTAAATAAATAATCAGACTCACAGCGACCCTGCAGGCAGGGCAGGATAGGACTGCCCCTATGGGTTTCTGATATAGTCGAACAGTGGAGTGACGAGTGGGTCTGAACTGAAGAACTTGTAATTAGCAGCCAAGGTGCAGCCCACTACACCACCAGAACTCCCACACAGAGAATAATGACGTTCAAAGAGATTCCCTCTTTAGCTTTCTGTTGCATACTAGTACGTGGCAACAATTAGATCAAACCCAGGTCAGAGACCCAGACATCAATATTTTTGAGCATCAAATGTTTGTTTATTCTCATTTTGAGCACAGATCACGTAGTTTACCTTGCTTCATTTTGTTCTTTCCACCTATTACAGCCTCCCAGTGTGCTTCTTGTGATTAAGCAATTGCTGTTGATCAAGCAGGAGTCAGGGTCACGAACCCTCAGTGTGTGGTTGTAGAACTGTGCCCTCCTGGTTTTCAGTGTGTGATTTTTTTCAGACATAGACGCACCAGGCCTTTCTTCTCAGGTTTTCTAGGTGAACTTGAACCTCCGATCTTTCAAACAGCCACCAGGCAACTTGATTGCACCACCTTGAGACTGCCCTGTTCTTAGAAACACCTGCAAAATGTTTAAAGATAGAAAGCATACCCTCTTCTGGATGAGATGAAGAAACTAGCAAGGGCCATTTGTCAGTCATACAATTTTTCTCCAAAACCACTTGTGATGCTGGGTAATAATCCCCAGATGGAAGTCATTAAAGTTTATTTGCATGCATATGTGACATCTTGCTTTTGAAAATCTTTTTGACTTTACTCTTTCCATTACTGAAACTAATTGGTATATGTGAGAAATAGCAAATTGAAATGAGTGTAAAGCAGTTTTCTCAGATATAAAACATGCTATAAAATGCTAACAAAACCATAAAACTCTATCGAAAAATCTGTCAATTACAATATTAACTTCAGAAGGAAGGAGCAAATATAATTTATCCTTTGCAATGTCCCAATAAATGCCTTGTTTGACAGCTAGATGTCTTTTTGCTTAATATTAATAAAATCTCAAGAATAATAGTTGTCTTTCTTCCACAGTGCTAGCCAGAATAAAATTTTAAATATGGCCATTAGAGTTATAAATTAAATTAAAAACAAACTCCAAATAGCTAGGCTTTGGAGGTATATCTTGCTTATGATTAAATAATTGAAATTACTTCTTCAACAAATCCTATCGGAAGAGAAGTGCTTCTTCCTTGCCTTTATGGAAGACATAGGTGATTGTGAAGATGCTGTTTGGAGGAAGGACTCCTCTATCAGCAAAGGCAGCCACAGGTTGCAAATCCAGGACAATACTGAGGCTGCCGGATGGTCTTGGCTGCAAAGAATTCAAGGAGGCCAGCCCAGAAAGGCAGGCTTGGAGGTAGCAGGCCTGTGTGGACCCAGAACAAAGAAGCTGCTTGGCTGTGTTTCTGCTCATTCCTTGAAAGAAAGGGGTAGAAAAAAATAAAACAGCACTCAGATGCATCGGTATGTTTTAAACAAAACACAGTTGAGATGTTCAATGTATGTCAGAATTTTTTAACTTTCATTTTACATTTTTGTAATAGGAGTTTTTCATGAACAGATAATCATCAGCATCTGTAGGCTTATGCATTCTTATAGCAAATCTCTTTCTGGATGTCAATTTTATGCCAAGTTTATAGCATCTCTAGTATGCCTTGAAGATAGATTATCTACTCCAAGGTACCTGCCCTCTTGAAGCTCAGGGTAAAATGCAGAACACCGGTTTCTCACACACATGATTGTATAAAGAATGATTTAACTACAATTCTGATGAACTCTAGGATACCCTGTTTCAGAACTGAAAACTGGAAGTCCTAAACTAGTGCAAAACCCAGTTTTATTTAAGTGAAGGACTTAGGAGTCAGGAAGGTATCCATCTTATTCTGTGTGTGGCCTTCCCTAAGCAGTCCATGTCCGAAGAAAGAAGAAACCCCATCAACATGGACATCACACTGTCATCCCAAGACAGCGATTTCTCAGTGTTCATAAAGGCATACACGAATTACATGTGACCACAAGTGCGCCTAGAGAAGCTTCCTTGTTGACTCTTAGGTGAGACACAACACAGTTTGAAAATTAATTCTACACTCCCCGTGGGGAAAGATGAGATTTTCTACTCCTGTAAAGAATTACGATCTTAGAGACTCACAGTAGTGGTTCTCTCCTGTCCTATAGGGTCATCCGGAGTCAGAATTGGCTCTAAGAAGTCAGCTTAGCTTTGGTATTCCCCTCCACTGTTAAGAAACAAGATATAATTAATATTGTAGCAGAAGAACTGATTCTTGGGGGCATGTGCCCGTAGACTTTCCTGAAAAAGAAAGTCATTACTACTACGTCATACACAAATAGAGGAGCAAAATATGGGAAAAGAGGATAGATTCTGGTCTGGAACCTAGCCATTGTGTTTCCCTTTTCTTAGGAAAAGCCCAAAAATCAGCAAAAGATGTAGCAAAAGAGAAGACACTTTATAGTAAATATCATTCACTTTTACTCTATTGCTTCAGCGTTTACAAGATAAAAACAAAATGAAAAAACAAGAACAAAATCTATTGCCTTGAATTGGACTCAGGGTGACCTTATAAGACATTTAACAGCCCTATCAGATTTCCAATGCTGTAATCTTTACAGAAGTAGACTGTCATATCTTTTCCCCCAAAGCAACTTGTGTGTTTGAACTATCAGCCTTTAGATTAGTAATTGGCACTTAACCATTGTACCACCAGGACTCCTATTCACAAGAAAATAGCTATTGTTCCCTTTAGAAAGTATCACAGTAGTTGTTGCTTACTAAGTATTGATAGTTGTTTCTTACTAAGGCAAACAGTATTTTGTACCTTTTTGTAAAGTCAATACATACATTTGTGTCTCAGGTCTAGATCAAACCTGGATTATGCTACCATATTCTAAACTCTGAAGTTGTCATATATATATACGTATATATACAGAGAGAGAGTGTATGTGTTATAAAGATGATCAAGCAACACAACTGTGGTAATACATTGACAGGGAACTGCTGGAGCAGTGGTTCTCAACCTTCCAAATGCCATGACCCTTTAATACAGTTCCACATGTTGTGGTGAACCCCGCCCCCGACCATAAGATTATTTTCAGTGCTACTTTATAGCTGTAATTTTGCTACTGCTATGAATTAGATGACCCCTGTGAAAGGGTTTTTTGACCCCAAAGGGGTTGCAAACCACAGGTTGAGAGCCTCTGTGCTAGAGGTTTAGGTTAGATTCAGAAGAGGACATGGAACAAGGGGTATAATTACTGATGTCAGATGGAACTTGACTGAAAGCAGAGTATACCAGAAAGATATTTACTTGTGTTTCATTAACTATGTAAAGGTATTCAACTGTCTGGATCATAACAAACTATAGTTAGTGTGTTAGTCTGCGTAAGCTGGAGAAACAAATTCATAGACACGCATATGGATATAAGGGAAAGGTTTACATGCAAGATAGATGGAACATTGAGAAAGCATCCCAACCCAGTCCAATCCAAAGTCCTAAGTCCAATATTAGTCCAGATATCTGATACCAGTCTATAAAGTCTCCTTCCAAAGCAGGAAATCACAGGCCTGTAGGTGCAGAGTCCCAGTTCTGGCAGTGGTCACCTCATGGCTCCTCGTTTCCAGGGTTCAAGGTCCATCAGCAGTGTACACTGGTGATAGAAACATTTCAGCACTGGCAGGGGTCTCTCTGTGGCTTTTCTGGCTTCAAAGGTCTGGTTCCATCAGGGTAAGGTGTGGCTTCTCCTTTGACTCCTCCAGTTCTTCAAATGCTCTAACTGTCAGTAGTTCATCTCTCAGAGACGCCATCCAATCTCCCTTCTCTAATTGAGAAATACCACGAGATTTCCCAGAAATTTCAGGAGAAAGTCATGCTTACATCGAGGTCTCATTCTCATTGGCTATCTCCAGATTGACAAACAAAACTCTACCCCTAGACTCCCAAACATGAAATTGACATGAGAACATGACTGCCATAGTTAGAATTGCAGAATAATCCATAGTGCTCCTGCAGAAACTATCCATGGGTCAAGAGACAGTTGTGAGAACAGGAGAGGTGTGCTTCAGAGTTGTACCTTCTCACAATACTTATTTAAACTTTATGCTGATCAAATAGTCAAAAAGCTAGAATATAATAAGAATGTAGTATCTGGATTTATGGAAGCTTACTAAACAACCCATGTTGTGCCAGTGAAACCACCTTACATACAGAAAAAGAGAACTTGAAGCACTTGCTAATGAAGACCAAGAATCGCAGCTTTCAGTATGGTTAAAACTCAGTGTAAAGAAGACAGTATCGTTACAGCTGGACCATATGAAGGCATGAAGTTTTTGATGACTCTGTATTACTTGAATCCCCAATCAGTATTCATGGAAAGAGCAGACAAGATTTGAAAAGACACTTTGCTTTACATTAGGCAAATCTGCTGAACCAGGCCTCTTCATAGTGTTGGAAAGCAAGGATGTTACTTTGAGGTCTACAGTGAGTCTGGCTCAAGACATGATATTTTTAATTGCCTCACACCCATGGGAAAGTTGGACATCAAATAAGGAAGCCCAAAGAAAAAATGTATGCACTTGGAACTAGGTGTGGGTGAGGAATATGGAAAGTACTACAGGCTGCCAAAAGGGCAAACAAGCCTATCTTCAATAAAGTACAGCCAACAGGGTCCTTAAATGTAGAGATGGTGCGGCTTTGCCCAGGTAATCGGAAGAGACCAGTCCCTGAAGAAGGGCATAGTGCTTGGTACAGTGTAGGAACTGAGAAAAAGAGAGAGGGCCTAGACAAGAATGATTTTCACGGTGGTCGCAGCAATGGGCTCAAAGCTGAGAGCCGTGGTGAAGATGGCCCAAGAGCAGACCATGTTTGTTCTGCTGGGCACAGGGCCACTGTGAACCTGAACAGGCTTGGCAGCTCCTACGTACATTTTATAAACAAAGTAGATGCTTTTTAAAGGGTTTCTTTGTCATTCGGCTGTCTTTTCCTGAAAGAACTCTGAGAAGCAATTGAAGGACGTGTCTATGCTCCATTTGGAAATAGCAATCAAAGTCTCAGAAAATGTATTCTAAATATGAAGCAAAATTAGAGGAAACTATATTTCATATTTTATGTTCTTGCTTGTAGAATCATAAACTTCATGAGACAGGGCTTTGGTGAACTAAAATGACGACGTTCAAAACACTCACTGCCCTCAGGTCACGTGCGGCTCATAGAGACACCACAGACAGAGTAGACAGACATGTGCTTCGGGGTTTATGGAAGCTGAAAGCTACGTTTTATCCCCATGTGAATTCAAACTAATGATTCTGGGCTACATGAAACATGTTGAAAGCAATTTTACTTGTTCTGGTGTACTCTTTTGAATAGGATTTCTGAAAATATAACATTACCATATGCCTTGAGTTACACATCTATTGAACAGAACTGCTACAACATTTAGTGTGCTTTAGCACCCCGGTACTCCACTGCTTCAGTACTTGACATAATCGGATTTTGACATGAAATGTCCAGAAAATTATTCATCAGAGTTCAAACAAAGCAGTGGAATCTAACCAGACATACATGACTTTTATAAACAAAAGCAGTTCATGTGTTTCGGTCACTTGATATTAGTTAGTGTTGTTAGTAACATGTTGCTTAAACCTTTTGAGGTTGTGTTCCAAGTGATTTGTTATTATTTCCCCTGTTTTTTTGTGGCTATTTGTACAGTTTCTGGATAAAAATGGGTCCTAAGAAAAAATTTTTTGAAAAGAATAATCATGATAAGAAACTGATTAATCGTGTTATCTATATTGCTGATGATAATTTAGTAAACCCTTTTAGAAAACAGTTAAGAAAATGCTAGCAGACCACATTAAATGGATTTTTTTTTTTAGAAAATGTCAACCAGATGCAGTGAAAAAAGGCAAGGAAGGGAAAAGCTCCAGAGAAGCAGCTACCAGTTGATTTTATGGAAGTTGATTCCCCCTCCAAACAATGGCTCTCTCTGCATCCCTCCCCTCCACATCCATGTCCTCAGATCCAGAGTCTCATCAGTCTCAAGGTATGTGCCATACTGTACTTGTTAAAAACTTGTTAACTGTTGTGTTTCTTATTTAAATTATGTTATTTAATTCTGAACTTATTTATTTTGAAATTTTTGTGTAATTCTTTTTATAAAAAGGCAAGGTTAGGGTAAAAAAACTTGGTGGTTGAGAGGAGATTAATCCACTCTCAGTTTTTTTTATGCAAAGATTGATTTGGAACGCGACTGCATTGCATCTCGTGGCTCCATCTAGAATGCACTAGCATTGAGGTCCGAGCTATACTGTGTAATTAAAAGGAATGGGTGAATAAATCAGGTGTCTTCTCTCTTTATCTTCTGGAATGAAAGCCCTGGGCATCTGTTCCTGGCTCCTCAGTTGTCTAAACTATGGCAGTCTGTTCCCAGTTCTGGGAGAGCTCTTCTTCTGAGGTAGTCATTGGAGCTTTGTTTCCATATACACATACTTCTCCCTGTATTAAATAGCTTATCTCTTCCTGCTAACTATTCTTTATGTGTCTTCCCACTCCCTGCTCCTTCCCCTGAATCCAATAGCAAAGGAAACATGTTAAAACAGGAATGGGGTCATTTCTTAAGTAGAACGCAGAGAGAGGTATAAGATTTTGTCCTGGTAACATTAAATTTCAGAGGAAAATAAAAATATTCTAATGACAAACTCTCTGAAGTTATAGGAATGTCTGTAGTATGCGACACCAGCCGTGTGCACATTATATAGTTCTGTCAATTTAGTGTTAATAATACCTGAGATTGCATATTCCTAGCAAATAACTAGCCTTAGAAATCATAAAAATGATTTCAAGAAAGAGGGGGAGGGAAGGGGCCTTCTTCAATAACACTGCTCTTAAAAACAAGTTAAAAGAGTAGACTGCAATAAAAGAAGCAGAAATGAAATGGCGTCTATCTGAGCCCATGAGCCATTTCCTGGTCAAATCTGATTTCCATGATAAGGGCCTACAAAATTACTTGCTGCTTTTCTCATTTTCAGCATATCTGGGAGAAATCAAGAAGGTGACCTCTGTTCCTGCGTTTCTGTGTTTCTGTTGTAGAAAGCGATTTATGAATCTGTCTGGTTATCACTAGAATCATTCCATTTTATATAGAGGTGGTTGCCGATTTCCCATTCAGTGTCTCCAAGCAGATCTACCCAGCATTCTGTGCAGATTTCATGGCGTCCAAAAAGTGATGCCCTCCCTGGCATATCTCTTCAGGTTCCCTTTGCATCCAGAGGAAATGTGATTCTTAGTCCCAGTGACTCAGGATGTTACCACAATAACATCTTGAGGAGAATAAAAACCTGAGCTAAAAGTAAAGACAAATTGAAATCTTAACAGCCAGCAACTATATGATTTCTAAGGCTAGTTAATCCAAGAATCCTTAATCTAAGAATTTATTTATTTTTTTGATATGCCAAAGACACCAAACTTTTTCTCAAAAATAAGAAGCAAGATGGATTACTGTACAAAAAATACCTGCTGATAGGAAACTTTTTAAATGTATATAAATAATAAGCAAATAGATATAATTCATACTGTTCTCACATGAAGTATATTTCTGGAGTTCAACATATTTTACCAACTTATAAGGAAAAAGTAATTGCATTGCAATAAAGTTTCACTTTCAGATAAGAAGAATAAACAGAGTCTAAACAAAACTTACATTGAAAACTGCCAGAAAATAGGAAAAAATATCATTCTTAGATATTTGGACCATAAACAACACAGAAAAGAGAAATAAATGAGATCGGTGCTTTAGTTTTGTTTCTTACTACCATGCAGGGAGGTAGCACAAGAAGGAGCCAGCTATCTCAGTGAACCAAGGACATGGGGGAGTTCGAATTGGGAAGAAAGAGGGCTGCAGTGTGCGGAGAAGGTTACTGGAGGAAAGAGAGTGAAACAGAGAAACACTCAAGCAGTCAGCAAGAGAATTCACATGAGTTTTTACCTAAGTACAAATCTGTATTTCCAGACAATGAACTTATCATTTTTAGGATGGAAGCAACTGTCAGGGAAAAATAACAGTGGGAAAACTATCATTGAAAACACAATCAGTCTGTCAGTTTGTTGCACTTTGAGGTCTTATGACTGCTGAAAGTTATGCCAGAAGTATTGTTCTGTGTTGTTTTGCTTTTGTTATGACATAAGCATTTTTATTACCAGTGGGTAGACAGATTTCAGCAGGGCTTCGATGTAGAGACAGATTAGGAAGAGAGGTCTGGCACTCCACTTCCATAAATTAACAAATGGAATGAATTCAGGCATCAAAATAGAATATTGTTCAATGTAACACGAGAAGGCAAACCCTCTTACCTTGGAGGTGCTGCATGCAAATAATGCCAATTGCAACTAGGGAGGTGGTCCTCCCAGTCCTCATCCCAGGAAGAGGGTGCAGGGCTGAGCAGCATGTTCTCATGTGCTTGAGTGAGTTCCCGATGAGGAGCTGAGTTGCGGCAGCTGAATTATAAACATGTTTGCTGCTGATTGGTACTTTCAAGTCAGCTTGAGTTCATAGCGACACAATGTACAACAGAAGAAAATGCCCCTTCCTGCACCATCTTAATAATTATTGCTACATTTACGTCCGTTGTGGCTGTCATTGTGTCAGTCCGTTTCATTGAAGATCTTCTTTTTCACACACCATAAACATGATGCCCTTTTTTAGGGGTTGATCCCTTTTGATAACATATCCGAAGTACCTGAGGTGAAGTCACATCATGCCTGTTTCTGAACTGCCTTCTTGCTGTATTTCTCCCAAGTCAGTATTGTTTGTTCTTTTGGTAGTCTACAGGATTTACAATATTTTTTGCCAACATCATAATGCATATATATCAATTCATCTTCAGTCTTCATTATCCACTGTTGAATTTTTACATGTCTATGAGGGAGTAAAAATGAGTCAGATACCTTAGTGTTCCAAGTCACATCTTTCTCTTCATCCCTTGAAAGAGCTCTTCTGCAGCAGATGTTCCCA
Organism: Nesogale talazaci; assembly: GCA_004026705.1. NCBI lineage: Eukaryota > Metazoa > Chordata > Mammalia > Afrosoricida > Tenrecidae > Nesogale > Nesogale talazaci. The sequence continues at coordinate 14,558 of PVJH01009347.1, read as the reverse complement.
ATGCAATACAGAAATCAATTGCTTTACTGTTGCTTCCAGAGTGTAAGTAAAAAGGCCCTGGCGGTGTCAATCTTTTCTTCCCTTATTAGAATGCCGTCTGTTGATCCGATTGTGGTGATTTCTGTTTTCTTTACAATGAAGTGTCATCTATTCTGGTTATCAGTATGGATAAATATCATTTATTAAAGAGGTGAATATTTTTATGATCACCAAAACAGCAATGGAATGTTTCAGTTTTCACTAGGCAAAATAGAGAGATAGTAATAAATATGTAGGGCATTCACTTGAAATATTTTATGGGTCTAAATTATTCCTAAAGTCTACTCTGGAGCCAACCTTGAATAATTTATAAAAAGTCTTGAGAGCTTCAAGCTGAAAGTTATGTAATTTATCTGACTGATAGGACAAAGTATGATAACCTATGAAACAACAAAATCAAGTCTCCAATGACAATAAAATTGGGTATTTCTGACATCTATTTCAAAATCTCTAACACTTGCAAGGAAGAAAATTGGAAACCACGGTCAGGAGAAAAGTCATTCAATAGAAGCAGAACCACAAGTGACAGAGTTGAGGAAATACATTCGAAAAAAGCTATTACAACTGAGCTATATATGCTTAAAGATTTAAAATAAAGAATGCATCAGAGCACAATGTTCAATATGGGGGAAAGAATTATAAAGCATAGATAATGCTTCTGTAAAATAAAACCCAAACCCAGTGTCATGCAGTGGAACCCATTTATAGTGGCTCTATAGGTCACAGTAGAACTGCCTCCATAGGGAGCTCAAGGAGGGAAATCCTTACAGAAGCCAACTGCCTCATCTGTCTCCCACAAAGAAATGGGTAAGGTCCAGACTGCCATCTTTTTTTGTTAGTAGCCCAATGCTTAAGTCGCTATGTCAGCAGAGATTCTAAATCTATAAAATAAAATAATTAATGATTGATATGCATGCATGCAGAAGAAACCATAATATAAAGAAAAATATAAAGCACACACAATTCCACATACAGGTTATTTTGGCCTTGGAAGAATACATTATCTCTGTCACGGGCCATAGGAAACTTGTGCTTTCTCAGTCAAGCTTCAGCATTGACAAATTCAGTTTCTTGGCTTTTGCGTGTCTTGTGATCGATGCTGCTGTTAGGTGTCATCATTTCAGTTCTGATCCGCAGTAACCTGCCACACAACATAACAAAATCTTGCCTGGTCCTGTGCCCCTCTCACCAGGGCTGCTGTGCTGCGGACCATTGTCGCATCCATCCACGGTATCAGTCCATCTCCTCCCGCTCCTCAATCCCTTTATTTTATCCGCTAAGATGTCCTTCTCCAGGGACTGGTCCCTCCTGACTCCAGAGTATGTAAAATGAAGTGTCATCATGCTTGCCTCTGGCCATGCCATAAACATAATAATATATTCCCTGTATGTATAACATTCTATTCATATAATGCAAAAATATGTTTTAGAAGTGAAAATGCAAAACATTCTCTTAACCGAAGATATGTGCTTGAGGAGTCCTGGTGACTCAGTGTTTCTGCATGGGATCATGATCTACAAGGTCATCAGTTTGAAACCACCAGCTGCTCTGTGGGAAAAAGATGGGATATCCTACTCCCCTAAAAATAATAGTCTCTGAAGGTGTCTCTTGGGTTGGCCTCAAGTAGATGGCAAGAAGGTTTGGTTTGGGGTTTTTTGCTTTTTGGTGATTAAGATAGTTTCACTAAAACAAATCAGCCCTCAGTACTTTTTAGAAATCACAGAAATTGTATTCTTGCATAGTACAGCAGAGCATAGTTAAATTTATTGTCGACTTTCCTTTTGTTTGGCAACTTTGGCAGCACCATGGTTAAGCCCTCAGTGATGAGTAGAAAGAGGTGTAGTTCTAACATCCATCATTTCTACAGAAGAGGGGTGGCAGTTGGCTTTTTGTCAGCATGCATAACCTTGGAAACGCTATGGAGTGGTTCCACTCTGTCCTCTATGTTCTCTGTGAACCAGAAACAAGTTTGGATTTGGGAATCTTTACAGAAGTTAATCGTCAGGCCTCTTCTGTCAGAGACGCTGTGGGGTGGGTTTCACCAGACACAATCCTTTAGTTACCAACCAAGTTCAAACTATTTGTTTTACCCAACAACCTGAGGGTCATAGGTACATCTAATCATAATTGGGATCTTATTTCAAATTGATTAATCAACTCAGAAAATTCCTTCACTTGACCTTTCTTAATAACTCACCTTGAGCCCTCTGAGTACACTGGGTGTTAAAATACTAAAGTTCTAAAAAAGTTTTCTTCCTTTTGATGCGAATCTATTTTTCCTTTTAATCACAGCTGAACTGAAGCTAAGAGAGCAGGGGTGGAAGATATATTTAGTTTTCTTTTTTAATATACATAATTTTATTACAATTTTTTTAAAAAAACAAAATGAGATATCCTAAAGACCCCAATTTTTACTATTGAAGCTAATTTCTAGGAGTTTGCTGTGCTACCACACATAAGTCAAGAAATTAAAGAACCATTAATTATTTTAGAAACATTCAACATCAGAAGCTTTATAGTCTAAATTTTATAGCCCCTCAAAAAGCTACAACCTGCATTTTAAAAAAGTATTTCCTCTACCAAGAATCTTATCAGCTATACAAAATTCTGCACCGTTTTTTGTACTTCAGCTAATATTGCGCTGCACTTGAACTCACATTCTTGGCTAAACAATTGCCTGAGCACACACGCATATTCCATATATTATTACAAGATAACCACTTATTCTTCATCTTCATCCTTGTCTTCCTCATCTTCCTCCTCTTCCTCTTCCTCCTCCTCTTCATCTTCTGGTTCATTCTTCTTTGAACCTGTGGGCCTGCCAAGACCCTTCTCTCCTACTTCACTTTTGCCCTGGGCACAGTATGCAGCAGTAGCCTTTTCATATTTCTCCTTTAGCTTGGCTGTTTTCAGTTCATAGGCTTGTTTATCTTTGGCTGATAATTCAGACCACGTGTCACCCACTTTTTTTGCAGCATCCCCAATCCACAAGCCTGAGTGTTCACTTTTGATCTTTGGCCTATGTTCCGAGCAAATCAGGAAGAAAGCAGATGGTGGTCTTTTAGGGGCATTGGGATATTTCTTCTTCCCCTTCTTATCACCTGTGGGAGGCACGTCATTTTTCATCTCCCTGTCATAGTGTGCTTTCTCACTTTTTGCCATCTCTTCAAACTTGGACTTTTCCTTTGCAGACATGGTCTTCTATCACTCGGGACACTTCTTGGAAAACTTAGCAAAGTTGATCGTGGAGTCCGGGTGCTTCCTCGTGTGCTCTTCCCGGCAGGTCTGCACGAAGAAGGCGTACGAGGACATCTTGCCCCACAGCTTGTTGGGCTCTCCTGTGCCCATCGTGAGGCTCGGGGTCTGGTTGGAGCCTGGAAGCTTTTCCTCCATCCTGGGAGGCAGCCGGATCCGCCAGAGACGCTTCCTTCCACAGGCTCCAGCGTGAACTGGTTTCTCGCTAACGTAATCCTCAGTCTCTTCTTTTGCAGCAAAATATTTAATTTTCATTGTATTGTTTTCTTAACTCCCTTATACACCATACTCTTGACTGCTTTCTCCCCACCGCCATACTTTAGAATTAAATATGTAGATCATTTCCTTCTTTCTTGACCCTATTTTCAATTCTCTATCCAAGTACATACTACGTACTTCTTGTCCAAACTCTTAGAGGTAAGCCCCTTCTGCGTATTATTAGATGTGCAGCTTTAGCAGCATGCTAATCAGCACTACTGCCTCATGAATTCATGTGCCCATTTTAGGTTCATAGGCTCCAATGCAAAACCACATGCATTTCAGGATTGTGATGAAGCTGCCGGGCAAGCATTCAACTACTAAGGTCAGTGGTTCAAACCCATCAGTTTTTTTCTGCAAGAGACGGTGCGGCTGCTCAAAGATTTACTGCCTCAGAATGCCTATATAGAATTATTTTGAGTCGGAATTAAAATGGTAGATGTAGGTTTGGTTTCTATTTGTAATGAGCAAATAAACACTAGGTTTTGTTTTTTTTAAAAAAAAAAAAACTAGGTTTTAAATCATCTATAGTATCATAAGGTAGGCGACACTGTCCCCTGGTAGGACAAAGGAATTATTCAGGGGAGGTGCATAAAAAACATACCTACATATTCTTCTGGATTATGGACGCTGAGACAAAAATGTTTACTTGCCTGGGGTGCACTGAGTATTTTTTTTCTGAAAAGGATAAATAGGTCAAATAAGTTTGTGAACCTATTCTAGAATATATGCGCAATATGGTGGTGTTGTTTCCACTCTGAGAGGTATAACTTGCAATCAGAATAAATGAAAAGCCATTAGTTCTAGTTCTGTAAAATCATAGCTCCTTCAAACAATTCTGCATTGTAATTCATAATAGAACTTTCCTGCTTTACAATTAACAGGTACTAACATGTTAAGCAAATATCTAACTTCTAAAAAATAATAGGTCATTTAATCCACTAGGAAGTTTGTAATCACAATCAAACAATACTTTGTCATGAAGGTCTTATGTGAGAAAGTCCTGGTATCCTGGAAGCTGTAGATTTAGAGCCTTGGAATATATTTAAGCAAGCATAATTTAGAACGATTGAAGTCTTATTTTCTGCTTTCTCTTCTGTCTTTAGAAACAGACTCTAACTACATGTTTCACACAAGAACTCTAATTCGAGTATAATCTGGAAAAACTGTGATGCAGTGAACAAAACAAATCTAGCAGAGAAAGTCTTCAATTTCTCCCCAGTAACTGTACCTTCATAAGCTGAGAATGAGTGCCTCTATCCTTAGTTATAAGAGTTTTCACACTTAATAGTCTCAAGTTGACAACATATTATGTAACTTCCACAGAGTTAGGTTAAAATTTAGCATCCTGTCATTTGTTCTTCCTTATGATTCATTTAAATTTGTTCTAATTTTTAATGTTTTCTTACTTTTCTATTAAGGTTTTTATTTGTTTCAACTTCTGCAAGTTCAGAAAGTTTTCTACTTTTTTTCTATTAGTGTTTTTATCTCTTTCACACTTCTGCAAGATCAGAAGGTTTACAGACATCTGAGGTTTTTAGATTCTCAAATTCAATGAATTAATACCAATGCCAATTTTCAGTTTCCTATCTTTCTAAGTAAGACTACGATCTTGGTTTGCAGGGTTTTCTGGGATTGAGAGTTTGACTTCCTCTAAAGATTAGTTTCATATGAAATTAGGCTTTGGTTCTCAACTTTTTCTGCCATTTGTTAGTAGTAGATAAAGTCTTCTTCAGATGCTTCCAAGAGGCCTTTGATTTTAACGTTGCTTTAATTGTTGTGTCAAACACCCATTTCTTCTGATACATAATTGTTACTTGGCAACAGTGACCTGATTCCTTAGTTCTTAAATTTATGTCTTCCCCCTTATCTCTTAAACCCAGTCCATTACAGGAATCTTAGTTCATGCTGCAGGAGTCTGCACCCACCAGCCAGTGCAAGTGATGTTCCTACTTCATCATTCTGTGTGACTGGCATAAAGCTATCTGAGTCTGAAGAGGAATTCATGAACTAGCATCAGATTTATGGACTAGAATTGGACTGGACTGGGATGTCTTTTTTTATGTAAGATTATCTGTTGGTATCTAATCATAGTTTATGGATGTGAATAGCCCTGTTATCAGACAGAGAACAGGATATAGTCAATTATGGCAGATGTAGTTAAGTCAAAATGTAACATCTTACCATTTGAACTCCCTTTAGACCCATTTTAAAGTGGTTTCAGTTAAAGAATAAAGTGAAGGGGGAAATACACATGGATTAAGCCCCAGGTTAATCCTCTCTGACACTCAACCAAGGGTGTGAATATCCTTGCCTAGCATGCAGATGCATTGGAAAGTGGATTGTTACAAATGTGGTTTGTACTAGTCTGGATAGACTAGAGAAAAAAATTCATATACCTTCATATATAAAGAGTAATTGTACAGTAAGCAAACATCTTAACCTAGTCTAAATCAAGTCTAGAAGTCCAGTACTAGTCCATATGTCTACTACCAGTCATAAATTGTTTTTCAGAATCATGAAACACGTGCAATGACACTAAGTGCAGAAAAATCATGGACCATTGGGTGGAAAATCTTGTGGATCCAGTGGCAGTATGTATTAGTCTAGATAAACCAGAGGAACAAATTTATAGACTCACATATGGATATAAGGAAAAGGTTTATATACAAGAGGAATGGGACATTGAGAAAGCATCCCAGTCCAGTCCAGTTCAAAGTCATAAGTCTGATATTAGTATTAGCCCATATGCCCAATATCAGTCTATAAAGTCTCTTTCTGACTCACTAAATAACAGGCCAGTCGGTACAGAGTCCCAGCGCTGACAGGGGTCTCCCCATGGCTCCTTGCTTCCAGGGCTCAGGGTCCATCAACAACATTCCATGGTGGTAGAAGCCCCTCAAGGCCTCTCCAGCTTCAGAGGTCTGGTCTGGCCATCAGGGCAAGGCCATGTGGCTTCTCCTCCAGCTCCTGCAGCAGCTCAGACACTGCCATCTTGTCTTGTCCGTAATTCCTTGTCTCTGAGACTAACTCCCAACAACTAGAGAGATAGCTTCTCATCTCCACGAGGGAAATATCGCGAGATTTCCCAGAAGTCTCAGGAGAAAGCCATGCCCACATAGAGGCCTCATTGGCTATTAAATTGCTATCTCCAGATTAGCAGGCTAGACTCCACCCCTATATCTGTCATGAAATTAGCATAAGCACATGACCGCCACTCAGTAGAAGCATCTTAACATTGACATGGGTCTCCACATGGCTCCTCCAGCTCCAAGGCTCGGTTGCCATAAGCAGAGCTCGATGTGGCTTGTCAACAGGAATCTCTTACAGAAAGTGAATGTGTGTGCCACCTCCAATGAGCTGTTTATCTCCTTAGCACTTCCAAATGAGGTCATCAAGCTGTGACCTACTTCACATTTAACAGTCTCAAGTTGACAAAATACCCGTGTAAATACCACAGAGTTAGGTTAGAATACCCGGTCATTCAATCTTCCTTATGATACATTAAAATTTGTTCTAATTTTTAATGTTTTCTACTTTCTTTTCTATTAAGGTTTTTATGTATTTCACATTGTTATTCTTATTAGGTTTTTTGTTTGTCTTTAATGTTTGGGAAATAGATTGATGATAGATAGATAGATAACATCTATGACAGATAGTTGGTTCAGCTGAGTGTAAGATGGTACCTGACCATTTCAACCATCTTCTTCTCATACTCTCTCTCTCCACCAACACCTTCCAGCATGTGCCAAAAGACACATCACCCCACCCCATTCAAACTTGTCACTCAGGAGGCTACATGGTGCTCTCCTACTCCTATCCACTGGTCTCCACCTCTGAGGGTTTATCTGTCCATACCTCCTTTATATCAGTGTTTCTTGCCACTTTGGACTAGCCCAGCAGACTTAACTTCCCAATAAAGCCTGTTACTTGATACACATGTTTTGACCCCTTTTTCTATCATTTGGTGCTAAAACCTGGGAGGTCATCATGACCATGGTGACCTCTCTTGAGTTGATTGGCCTTCCAGCCTCCCCTCTTAGATTTGCTGTAACAGCTCTCTCCCAGTGAACCTTCCCTAATTGCTATTCCAGTCTTTGCATCCACAAACCAGCTGATGCTGGGTGAGTGAATCTTCTGCTGTCTCACTTTCAAAAAGGTCTCTGCCTTGAAATCCTGGTACTGGGTGAATGGACACTCAGCCCCTAGGGTTTAGGTTGTATTCAATGTGAGGATGCCCTCCTGACCTGCTTCCTTCTCTCTACTTCTTTCCAGGGCACTCAGCATGGCAAGGCCATCCTGACCTGCTTTCTTCTCTGTACTCCCTTCTTGGCAACTGGAGTCTAACAGACCCAACAAGGACATCTCTTGGGGCCATCTTTTTCCTCATGGGAAGTATCCAATCTAGGTCACCCTGAAAGTAGTCATTGGCATGTCTACTCACGAGTCTTAAACCTCGGGGTCTGTACCCAATCATTAGTACTCAACACCTGATTTTTTTTTTTTTGCAGTCAGATTTGGTCACAGTACAAACTAGATAATGACTCAAATGGCCAGAAAATGGGTCTTTTAATGTTAATGTACTTTGAGAGCGTGATAATTTTTGTCAACATATTGGCAAGTACGTAGAAATTCCTAGGTGTAGGAATTTTCCACCTCTACTCTCACCCTTCTCTGTGCCAAAACTGCCCTAACTCTGAACTCCCGCTTGCTCAGGAGAAGCTGCCTCTCTCAGACAAGGCTCTTCCTTTGATTAGAATAATCTTACCCCTCTGATTGCACCCATGCTTGCTCCTGCTGTTCTTCTTTCTCTTTCTCCTTCTCCTCTTCCTCCCCTGTCTGCTCCAGCGTTCTCCCTGCTCCTCTTTATAACCCTCCTCCAGTCTCATCCTTAGCCCCTCTGACTCATTTCATCTCTGAAAATCTGCCATCTTCTTTTCCATTGTCTCCTCTCCCTTCTGACCTGCCATTATATGACTTGTAATTTTTCCTCCATTGTCCTCTCCCCCTTCTTCTTTGTCATCATCTTCCCTCCCACTGCTGCCATCTTCTATGCTATCACCCCCTTCTCCTCCTGTCACCATTCTCTCCACACCATACCCACTCATGCTCAGCCTTTCTATGTTCAAAAGTCTCTTCTATATATATGAAAATTCCACCTTTAGACCCTGCCCCCCTTCTCCCTCTCTTTGAAGTGACAGAGCTTAGTGGCTCATTAGAACACATATATCTTTTTCTCTTTCTGGCCTGTTGGTTTTCAAAAAAAAACATATAGCATCCTGTGACCCAGATACTTAAAGAGTTCAGTTATCTTACTCAGTCTTATGATCTTAACTGGAATGACATTGACATTATTCTTACAATTACTCTAACCCAGAAAACAGGTAGCAGCCCAGCAGAGAGGCAATAAAGTTCTTGCCCAGGACCTGAATAAACTGTGGGGTTCTTCATCAGCTTCCAGATGAGACCCTAATTGACATTTTCAACTCAGTTATGAGGAATACATTTTCCAAGATGACGTGGGTATGCACCTCCTTGAAGATTTACCAAAAAAAATGGCAAATAAAGCTTCCTTCAAGACATTAAAGAAGATCCTGCTCAGTTTTATCCCACCTCACAGAGTCTTTCCATAAGGTCACCAGAGTCGATCCCTCAACAGCAACTGGCACCACTTTACTTCATTCACACTTTGTCTCACAATCTGCTCCTGACATTAAAAAAAAAAAAACCTTAAAATTTGAGGAAGGTCCTCAACTCCATGAGACTTTCTCAGTGTGCCTTTAGAGTTTTCAATAACAGGGAGGAACAAGAAAAATTAGATAAAATAGAACGGGACAAAGCTACATGTCACACGCTAGCTAACACCTTTCAGGACAATATGAGTAGATCCAAACTAATAAACAATGGGCCACAATCGGGCAAGCCGCCAGACCCTGCTTCAAATGTTGCCAGATGGGACAGTGGGCAAGTAAATATGCAATCCCCACCTTGCACTGAAGCCATGCAAACAAGGAGGACACTGGGATGTTGATTGCCCTTTCCACCAGAGGAAGGGAAAGATAGCCTCTTCCATAACACCTCCAGAGTCACTGGCTCAAGTCACTTCCTTTAAAGGGCTTCTAGGCTTGGCCATCAAGGACTGATGGTGCCCAGGGTTGACGCCCCCATGGAGGTCTCCCATCAGAAGCCCAGGGTAATTGTCATTATCTCAAGTAAGCCTATTTCTTTCCTTTTGGACACAGTGGCCATTTCTTCAACACTACCTGAATGATCAGGACAGACATCCCTAACCCCCAACACTATTGTAGGATCTCAGTATTGTCTCACAGTCCCCCACCTCTTCTCTTTACTTTTTTAATCACTTTATTGGGGGCCATACAACACTTATCACAATCCATACATGCATCCATTGTATGTCAAGTGCATTTGTACATTTGTTACCTTCATCATTCTAAAAAACATTTCCTCACTATTTAAGCCCTTAGCATCAGCTCCTTACTTTTTCCCCTTCTTTCCCACTCCCCCTTCCCTCAGGAACCCTTGACAATTTATAAATTATTATTACTTTGTCATATCTTACATTGTCTAATGTCTCCTTTCACTGTTTTCCCCATTGTATGTACCCCAGGGAAGAGGTTTGAATGTAGACCCTTATAATTGGTTTCCCCTTTCTACCCCACTTTCCCTACACCCTCCCAGAATCACCACTCTCACCACTGGTCCTGAACAAATCATCTGTCCTGGATTCCCTATGTTTCTGGTTCTTATCTATACCAGTGTACATCTTCTGGTCTAGCTGGATTTGTAAGATAGAATTAGGGTCAAGATAGTGGGGAGGAGAAAGTTTTGAAGAACTAGAGTCTTGTGTCCCCCTTGCAACCCTTTTTAAAAGGGATGTCCATTACCCACAGATGGGCTTTGAGTCCCCAATCTGTGCTTCCCATAGTTTCAATAATATAATTTTTAGTTCTTTGATGCCTGATACCTGATCCCTTTGATATCTCATGATCACACAGGCTGATGTACTTCTTCCATGTGGGCTTTGTTGCTTCTGAGCTAGATAGCTGCTTGTTTACATTCAAGTCTTTAAGAGCCCAGATGTTCTATCTTTTGATAGCAGAGTACCATGAGCTTTCTTCACCACATTTGCTTATACACAAATTTGTCTTCTGTAATAATATAAGGAAGATGGGCTCACAATGATATGATTTTTTTGTTCTTTTATGCCTGATACTTGATCCCTTCAACACCTACTGGTCATACAGGCTGGTATGCTTTTTACATGTAGGTTTTGTTGCTTCTGAGCTAACTGGCTGCTTGTTTACTTCCAAGCTTTGAAGACCATAGATGCTATATCTTTTGATAGCCAGGAAACATCAGCTTTCTTCACCACTTTTGCTTATGGACCATTTGTCTTCAGTGATCGTGTTAGAAAGGTGAGCATCATGGATTGCCAATTTAATAGAACAACGTGTTCTTGCATTTAGAAAGTACTTGAGTGGAGACCCAATATCCATCTATTGCCTTTATGTTAACTCTATAAATATATACACATAGATGTATTTCCCCATCATAATATATAAATATATTTACCTATGTACATACCTGTATTTAGACCTCTATAAATGTCCTTTGCCTGATATTTTTCCCTCTGTTCCCTTTTACTTTAATCTTGTCCCACTTTCATGCTCAGTCTTCATTTTGGTTTCAGTAATTTCCCTCAGTTATGTTACCCTTGAACAATCCTTACCAGGCCCTTCACATCCTCCTTGCCACTGATTTTGCACCACTTGTTGTTCCCTTGTCCCTTGGTTGGTCTATCTTACCTAGATAGACTTGCAGAGATAATAATATTCACAGGAAAACAAGACATAGCAAGATGAAACAACAAAAGAAAAGAAAATGACAACAGCAACCAAAAAAACATGAATGTCATGAAAAACATATAAAGAAGTACAAAGAGAAAAAAAATAAAAACTTACAAATAGTTCAAGGTTTGTTTGTTGGCCTCTAGAAGTGTCCTCCCGTAGACTCCAATGGAGTGCCATGCCCGGGCCCTAAAGTCTATCCTTTGACACTCCCTCAGGACTTCCATGCTCAATACCGCCCCCCCCATGCTGTTCAGCTACACACCCTTAGTGTTTTGTCTCAGTGTGGTGAGTTCAGATCATATGCAATCTCAACCCTGTGTCTCCAGTGTTGTGCCGCCTAGGGCCTTGGGTCAGCAGGGGACATCGGGTCTTGTAGTGGGGCTGGTCATTTGGTCCTCTCCGTGTCTTGACTGTTCTGAGTGGGGATTTCATCCTTAAGGTTTGGTGGGTCAGGATGAGGGGAGTTCTTTCTTGTACAAATATAATTGTTACTGGAGTTGCTGGCCTGACACAGTTTGAAAAACCTATTTGGCCATTCTTAAACACTGAAAATCATAGCAGTTCATCTGTCAAAATTACATCTGATCATTCCACTGCCCAAAGCAGTACTGGCTAATGTAAATAGTGAAAGTGTCATCTTCTGAAGACTTGAAAAATCTCTTTTGTAGATTGACTACTTAAATTGGAAGTACACTGGGGTCCCAAACTTTTTTCTGAGCGTCATCATGGTAGTCATCACCCCTAGGTAAAGTGAACACCTCTGGAAAACTTTCATGCACTTATGAAAATCAGATAATGTGAGCACCATTTTATCTTGGAGTGCATTTTATCTTGGAGCACCATTTATCGTGGTGTGCATTTACAAATTCCAGTCCTAGTTGAGAGTGATATGTACTTCTTTTCATTATTACAGCCTGTATTAGGGACTTGAAACATTGGAATGATTTGACAATTCTTTTGAGACTTGTCATTGGGAAATCAATAGCATTCATGATATATATATATATATATATATATGTGTGTGTGTGTGTGTGTGTTTGTGTATGTACATGTATATATAACTGTTTGCATTATCTCCCTTCTGGTTGCTGTGTTCCATTCAATGACTTCTATGATGGGAGAGAGGAAGAAGACCCTTTGCTTGCCTCATACACTATCTTTGGATTCTCGTGAGTTAGAATCGACTCCACAGCACTGCGGTTAGCTTAGAAAGGTGCTCATTATGCACTGGAATCAACTTAACCGCAAGAGGTTTGGGTGACTTGAGGACAGAAGGTTTCCTTTCAGTATCTGATTGTTATTGCTTCCTTTGTTTCTGTGAATAAGACCTGCTCATGCAGAGGGAAACAGAATTTCATCATTTTCTCATGATCAAGATATTTGTTCTGGAACGAAAGACTTTTGTCAAGTAAAAAAGGACTTAAGAAATGTTGCATGCTTCAGGTACTGCTAATGAAAATAGCTATCCATGCCCAGAATGCGGTGCATTTTTAATTTAGAGTTGGTTTGTGACTACTTTGGAGGGCAAAGGGCTTTTGGTGTCCTACAATGCAAATTTGAGATTTCTTTGTGTGTGGGCATCACTGCCTCTGGTGGTCCTGGGCGCTACCCAGCTGCCGCTGGATTTGAACAGCCACGCCTGCGGGCTGCAGTTCCGCACTCAACCACTTACGCCACAAAAGTAGAATGGAAAACTGGAGATCAAGAACTAAGGATCTCTTAGATGTTATGTTACAGAGAGGAAAAGTTGTGGACGAGAACGTCAACTAAGACAACAAGCACTGAGAACTTTTATTCCAGAGTGACTTCTTCATACATTCCATTTTATATAAAATATGAGAGCTCCGGAACAGTCCTGGTGCTATAAGGGGTTATGTGTTGAGCTGGTAATCAGGGCAGTGGCTTGAAACCAGCAGCCCCTCCATGGAAGAACGTTGAGATTTTCTCCTCCCATAAAGATTTAGAGGCTTGAAAATCTACAAGGGCAGGTCTCTTCTGTTTTCAGGGTTGCGGTGAGTTGTTATACATTTGATGGCAGTGAGCTTTTTAGAATTTTTATGAGGGAGTCTGGTGAAACAGTGGGTACAGCAGTGGGCTGCTGACAGAAAAACCACTGGTTTACATTCACCATCAACTCAGCAGAAAAATCTATGTGACCCTTTGCTTCCAGGAAAGATGTAAAGTACCTGAAAACCCCCATGGAACAGTTCTCCTCTGTCAGGTTAGAGATGCTAGGAATCGAATCAGCCCCATGGTGCACAAGTGTTTAAAAGGGGTTTATACCCCAATTGAAAAGGGGTGGGGGGAAAGGAAAGGAATTATTTAGGAGAAACATATGTTGGTTAGAAGAAGACCTACAGAAATATATACCATTGAAGTGAAATGGCAGGGCATTGAAAGCCCATGTGACAAGCAATTGTTGCTAGCTGTTATGCAGACAGTTCTGGAATCCTGATGAAGCACGTTCAGCAGAACGCAACACTCCCAAATGCAACATGGGCGTCGCATGGGTTGGCTGTGCATGAAAATGTGTAAGGTGTAATTCTACCCTCTCTCCCCAGAGAAAGAATAGGAATTTCTTATTGATTGTTGATATTTTCTTTGGGTGTTGGAGTATGCAAAGTTGGGAAAATTAGAATGCCCCTGAGAACAAAAATATGGCAGAGATAAAATTGCATCTCCACAATGGTTAATCAAGAGCAGGAAATAAGAGTGAATTGGGGGCATCTGGCCTATGAGAAGTTTGAGCTGGAAGATAATTCCCAAATAAAAACTAATGTGACTCCCTTTCCTCCAGTGATCTTCTCAGCAAGGGTTCTAGTACTTTTCTTCTTTATTGAAAACCTCCTTTGGTGTTATCTACCTTGGCCGCTTCTCCTGCTGTGTTTTCCCTTATAACCGTACCATGTTTTCAAAGCACTTGGCTTGTAAAGTCATGAGTTGAGGCCCATTACTTTCTTTTTTTCTTGTCTTGGTAATTTATCCAATTTAGGGTCAGTTACAGTGTTCACTTGCATGAATGGTTTTGATTGCCAACTCAAAATAAATAGACCTAAATTGTTATTGGATCTTTTAAACTGTGTTTTAAACAGCCAATGCTATTGCAAGAAGGCTTTTCTCAAGTTTTACCAATAT
>PVJH01009346.1:0-79726 GCA_004026705.1 Nesogale talazaci | reverse complement strand
GGATTGAAACTAGTTGAGAGGCAGGAGGCTTAGGTGGTCAGAGCAATCCCACAAATGTGAAGAGGGAGTGGATCCTGCTGATCACCTGGCATTTACATTTTTACTAAGTATATTAAGTGCTGAGGAGATGATTTAGTGCATATGGTTTATGAAGCAGCTTGAGTACAAATGCTCTTCCATCAGGTAAGGCACTGAAGCCACAGTAGATGCGGATCTCCCCAGAGGTCCTGAATCCAAACTGCTGCATTGACCCAGAGACAACCCTCAACCTTCAGACGACTGGCGAAAAAGTCATGTACTGACGGCGATGGCAGCCTACCAACCCCGATCACAGCCCATGTCCGGACTACTGGCTGGTTTCTAAAGAACGCCATGGATGCTGAAAGCAAAGACAGTACCATCAGGGAGGAGAGGTGCTTATTTATTAAAAATAATCCTTACATAGGAAAGGCTGGTTATTTAGAGTGTAGTTACCAAACTCCATGTCTTGTTCTAATAATTTATTCTTGATCAGTGCGGCATGTCTGAAAAGATTAGCTCTGAGTAAACTTTGAGAAACACTGACCTGTCAGCAGTGTCCCACATACAATTATCTAAATGATTGTCATGCTCTGTGGCTGGTAAGACATGTCATATCATCTCTGTTAGTCTGGGTGGACTAGAGAAACAAACTTTTAGACATACATATGGATATAAGAGTAGGGCTTATATACAAAAGGAATGGAACATTGAGAAATCATCCCAACCCAGTCCAGCTCAAAGCCCTAAGTCTGATATTAGTGCATATGCCTGATACCAGTCTATAAAGTCTCCTTGCATCTCACCAAGTCATGGGTCAGGGGGTGCAGAGTCCCGACACTGGCAGGGGTCTTCCCATTGCTCCTTGCTTCCAGGGCTAAGGGACCATCAACAGCATCCAGTGGTGGCAGAGGCAACTCATCACTGGCAGGGATCTCCACGTGGCTTCCCCACCTTCAGAGATCTGGTTCCATCAGGGTAAGGCCATGTGGCTTCTCCTCTGGCTCCTTCAGCTCCTCGGACACTGCCATTTTTCTTGTCCATGATTCATCGTCTCTGAGCCTAACTCCCAACAACTGGGGAGATAACTTCTCATCTCCATGAGGGAAATATCGTGAGATTTCCCAGAAGTCTCCCGAGAAAGCCATGCCCACACGGAGGCCTCATTGACTACTCAATGGTTATCTCCAGGTTAACAGGCTATACTCCACCCGTATATCTCAATCATGAAATTAACATAAGCACATGACCGTCACATCATCTTATTCACCATCATGGTGATGTCAACCTTCCACTTTATCCATTTATCTCAAAGAAAGTTTTATGATTCCATTATAAAAAGAGTATTCTAGAGTCCTGGTGGTGTAGTGGTTATGCGCAGGGCTGCGGCCCACTGGGTTGGAGGTTCAAATCCAGCAGCAGGGCTGGATCCTACCACCAGAGGGCAGTGAGGTCCACAAAAGAGTATTCAAGAAAATAAGCATAAAACGTGGTTTCTCACCTCTGAGACCACTGAGCCTCTATCAATATAGTCTGTGGTGATTTTCTCCAACTGACCTGCTATACTGCATTACCTAGACTGACTTTCTCTATCTTTAAGTATTTTCTCATACATAGTAATTTCAGTCTTTCACTGTTATCACTGATTTTATAATGACTTTTTTATTTTTCTTCCAATTCAATTTTGGAAAAAGAGTTAAGTTATAAATATATAAATAGATACAAAAACCTTCATGCGGGACAAAATCCAAAGGAACCATTATAAAAACATTAGCTCTTAATTCTTTCTAATGATTTCATCTGATGGAAACATGGCAGCAGAACAAAAAGAAGAGATGATGTGAGGTAAATTAAATGCTTCCCACTGGTTTCATTCTTAACTTTAGGCTACATTGGGATCAGGTCTTCTATTTAAGATCTATTTAAGAAAATAGAACTCCTGGCTTAGAGCCATTATTGTACTAAAATTTGACTAGTTCTATATTCCAAGTTCTGGTAATCAGGGCTGGCTCGACAAGCACACTCATAGATATGCATATGTGTATAAGGAGTTTATATATAAAACTCAGAAAACACCCCAGTCCCCTCCAGATCAAATCCAAAAGTCTGATATTAATGCATATGTCCCATACCAATCTATAAATCCCTCTTCAGAATCATGCAAAATATGCCATTACACTGAATGCAGGACGATCGCAGCCCAGTGAGTTAAACGTCTTGTAGATCCAGTGGCAGTAGAAGCATCTCAGCACTGGCAGGGATTTTCACATGCCTGCTTCAGCTCCAAGGCTCTGACTGTCATCAACACAGCTCCATGTGCCTCATCAGCAGGAAGACAAAGCAGAGTGTGTCTCTCACCTCCAGAATGGAAGTCAGGAGTTCCCAAAATCCTCAGGAGAAGGCCATGCCCGCACAGAGGCCTCATTGACAATGACCTGATTGCCAGGCCAGACTCCACCCCTTTGCAAGTTGACAGAAGATTATATAACTGCCACACAAGTGTTCTCGAGTCCCATTTGGGAAGCAAACAGCAAGTGTTGGCAGAATCCAAATACTACATGTATTTGACTTTGTGCATCAATGTGTCCATTTCTATTACAAAGCTGAACTTCATGATAGCAATCTCACTGAATGTTTGGGATAAGGACATATTGAACCAACATATGTTTCATGAATACATATTTCTTCATTGTCCTATAATTCAATGTTCCTTCCAATACCACTCTAGCTTCATCTTCCTCACCATAATCTATTTGAAGGGATTAGTTGGTGTTTTGTAAAACTGGTTTTCAGCTAGCAAGAATCTTATCTAAAATTTTTAAAACTTTTTGCAACTTAAAGCATTGAGATAAGTAAAAATAGACTTTATTGCTTCCATCAGGTTACAAGTCTTATATATGACTGAGAACAAAACATATAGAAATGTCGATTTTTAAAATATATTAATGTGATATTTAAATGCATATGCATGTATTTTGGATGTCTATATCATTTATTTATAGTATTATCTACCTACCTATTTATCAATCATCTATCATCTATCATATTTGTATCAATTGTTTCAATCTATCTACCACATATCTGTCTGTATACCTATTTAAATGCCATAGTAGTGCTGTGGCATAAATCCTGGAGAGTTGAACACATTGTCAGCAGTTCAAATCCATCATCCATTAAGAGGATAAAATGTAAGGTCATCTGTTCTCTTAAATATAGGTTTATACTTTGAGAAACACTCAGGCAGTTCTATTCTGACTTAGAGTCCCTATGAGTTGGAATCTAGAATAAATGAATGATCTATGTTTCATATTCAGTAATAGCACACTCATCCAAATGTATCAATTCTTCTTCACTATTTTTATGTGTTGTCCTAGTTTTTCATGCATATGAGAGAAACAAATATCATGACTTATATAGAAACCACCAATTCCTCATGGTGACATAATTGTTCTTTATTGCTTTAAAGTGTTCTTATGCAGTGGCCAGTTGCTTCCAAGGACATTGCTGATCCAAGATTTTTTTTTAAAAAATCCCTGATGACTTCAATCTATTCTCGGTTGATTTTTATATTAATTTTTGGTCCACTTGTAAGGATTTTTACTTCTTTATTTAATTACAATCCATACAAAGGCTAGAGTCTTTGTGTTCCTCAATGCATCAAGTACTCTTCAGGATCTTCTTATTATAGGCAGCTAATGTTCCTTTTTCCCATACTGATGTTCCATTATACTTTATATAATCCAAATAAAGTTAAAAGATGCCATCCTGAAATACATATTTTTTTAACTTTCAGCCACTCAATTCTCTTGTACTGTTCAAATGAGTGTTTCTTGTTTTATGTACAGATTCCACATAAACACTACCTTTTCTTTCCATTGTAGTCCATAATTTGTATCATCCACACAATGAATGTACTTGCTTAGTCAATACAATACATTCAGACATATTTCTAATAGTCTGTGTTATCAGCAAAAATCCATCTGACATCAGCAATAACAGCCCTGTGTCATGACTTCCTTTGAATCCATATTAAATGTCTGGCTGTTCACTGTACATGAATTTCTTGAACCACTTGAAATAACTTTACATAAATTGTACTTCCACATGATATTTATATTCCTCAACAGTTTGTGTATTCAGTCACATCACCTTTTTAAAGAATAGAGAAAATATGAATCTGTTTCATTTGTTTGCAAAGTTGCTGTTTTTCAATTTTTGTTGTTATACATTAGTGGGCCATTCCACTATTTCATATTTTAGTGAAATGTAAGTTAGCATTTTTTCCAACTATGGGTACCTTGTTTACCAAGTCATGAAGCTAATACCTTCAGTACGACTTGGACTTCTATTAAAAATCATAAATTAACTTATAATAACTTTGATAAGATGTAATGTGCTTATAGTTTTCTTTATTATAGTATACCAAAAGATGTAACTATTTTATAATTCATTTTAAATTAAACCAAATACAAATTTTTGTTGCACAGCATGTGGAGATACTAATTTGTGGATATGTTCCTGCAACTGATTGTTCTTAATTTCACCTCATGTTTTAATACTAACAAAACAAATTCTAATTGCCTATTAGAATAGGCATAAAAACTTATCAGTAGATTATGAAGTCTCTAAAAATAGGTTTCAAAATTTTAAATAGAGAAAATCAGAATATATTCATAATTTATTAAGTACAAAAGATTTTATAGGTAATATAACCACATAAATAAACTAATATAGTTCTAGAAAAAATGTATAAAGATATATGAAAATATTTCTCAATTAGAAGAAAAACTGGCTTGACTTTTATTTTACTTCTCCAAAAATATTTTAGGTGAGCAATTATTAATTTCAAGTAAGAAACTGGATATGTTAATTTTAAATTAGACTCACCTTCACAATTTCATAGATAATTAAATAAATAACTCATTAAATAAATGAGTAAGGTATCACATTGTTTGTGATTTTATTTTTATTAATAAAACCTCAGTAAATACTTACCTGGCAGGGCAGATACAGTGATCATGAAGGTGGTTTCCCTAGGGTGAGACTTATGCATTGCACCCCAATTGTGCTGACCCCTTGTGATTTCCCCAAATGTGGGAAACTCGACTGCATATTTTGTGGTAGTTGGGGACTGCATTCGCACTCTTCCCTTATTAAAAAAAAAGAAAGAAAGAAAAGAAAAGACAACCTCAGTCAAATTGTCTACAAAGAATTTCACTGGAATATTTTGTAGCCTTGGCAAAGAATAATAATATAAAACTTACAGATGGGGGTTAGTCCTGGGTATGAAGAGTTCTCACACAAAAATAGTTTAAAAGACTCATTGATGCACTGGGTTCTAATTAAGCAAGGGAAGCATGAGGGTAATATCATCAAAAACTGTTCTGACGGTAGGGAAGCGATTATGGAAACTATTGCGATAGTCATGTTCACTCATAATGAACACATGAATAAGAAACTTTGCATTCGTTATTTAAAACAAAGTTTCATCTGAACTATATACATATTTTTTCATAATGATAATAAGCTAAGTTAGTGCTTGCTCCAATTTGCTTTTTATAGGAAAGGTAAAAGGTCAAGGGCTTAAATGTCTATAGAATTCCAAGTAAAATTGTCTGTCGGGAAAAATAGCATGGTCCAGGGCACAGAGAGATACTTAAAAGTTAAAAGAAAATTTACTCAAGTAATAATTTTTCTTCATCTAGACCACACAATTAACCATATTGCAATTCCAGGTCAAGAGTAATCGCATGTCCAGCTCGATCTTTCCGAGGTTCATCATCTCACATGTAGGGCCGCCTGGGCTTCTAGCTTGTATGTCTGCTCCCAGCTCCCTTCTCTCCGATAAACTCACAGCATGTGGAGTCCAGAGGCTCTACCTGTAGGACAATTTCACCTCGTTAATTTAGGCATTCCTTAATGGCTTTAATCAACATGTGCTGAGCTTCCTACATTTTTCAAGGAGCGCACACAAGTGCCAGGCTTTCTTCTGCTGATTCTATAATAGGCAATTAAGCAAAACAACAGCAACAAAATTCCTACTGCTTTGAAATGTATACACTGGGTGCATTTTCCAATAGAAAAATAGACAGTAAGAACTGGAGAATGAATAGGTAACACGCTTGGGTGAGGAGCACAATTGTACAAACAATTTAACATGCAAAGAAAAAGAACATGCAATTCCCCTTCTGTGACATGTGATCCTGCTACCCCTCTTGACTTGCATGCTTCTGCTGAGTTTTTGGTTTATCCCCTTGGCTTAAGCCAGCCTTGAAGGCAACCACTCACCTTCCCTTAGCCTGCCCTCCTTCCTCTTTAACTTTGAATCCCATTTGCTCCCTCTTTTCCATCCAGCTCAGGAGACTGAAGCCCTCTCCTTTTTATGAGGCCTCTCCTTGACAGTTCCCATTGACCTTCCAACAAGCTCCGGATCGCACGTAGGTGAATTTTTCAGATAGGAACAGTGAAGCGCTCAGTCAGGCCACACTAGCAGGACCCCTTTTTCCTACTGGGACTCACAAGTTCATGATTATAAAGGGCTGTAAAGAAATTCTGTCAGTAGAAAAAGTGGTGCCATGTTCTATTGGAAAAACAACATTTTGTCATTATGCTGACATAATGAAGTAGAAAGTTTTCCTTACATAAAGGATTTAAATGAAACAGAGATCTTTGCGATACAAAATCTGAATCTAGACTTTACATGGAGAAGTAAGCCATCAAGGCAACCTATCTGAAATCTGACAAAGAAAATTAATCTTGAAACATTAGCTGTATTATATTCTAACATGTTATAAAATTAATAAACATGCTTCTGATGCACAAATGTACAGATCACTGTAAGAGAAGAATCTAGAAGCACAGCCAAATTTAAATACAAATTTAGTGAATGATAAAGTTGGGATTTCATCTTATAATAAATGTTGTTTTTACCATTGTGTAGCCATTTATGCAGCAAATGAGTTTTAATTGTACCTCATCCTTTCTACATAAATAATTTCATGTAAATCAAATATTGAAATATAAAAATGAAACCAAGACCATAGAACAGCAAAAAAATGAAATATGCAACTGTATTTAATAAACCAATCTCCTTCACAAAGCACCAGGATTAAAATCAAAATATAAATACAAACAAAAATATTTGAAACTCATTAAAAATGTCTAATTGTGATACATATAGAAAGCTTCAGCAACTAAAGAAGAAAAATAAGATGGCATGTAAAATACTGTTGAGCAAAAATTAATCACAGACATCTTCATATAAGTTGTAAACATTTATTTCTCTAAAATATGCCAATTCCACAAGCAAAACTCATGAGCTCTAAGCTGGTATTTTATTATTTTTCATTCTTTTATTGGCAATTTTTAAAGTTTGATATATAATGTATTAATCAGATTGTGGAGAATTGAAAACTTCCACTTATGACTTGAAGTGTAATATTCATTATTGTTCAATAGCTGAAACACAGAGGAAAGCTGAGGCTGTCTTAAGCACAAAGATGGGGAATCAACATCAAAATGATCAACATCAAAATGTAAAATACCAGGGTGGGGGGGAAGTTCCAACATTGATTGTGAAGTTGATTGCATAACCCTTGGTGCTAGTACTGGATTTCTTGTATACCTCCTTGGTTTATATAGAATTCTATTGTATTTTAATTATAGCTAAAGAAATCCTAAAAAAAAAACCGCAAAAAACAAAGACGATTTACAGCTTTGGAAAAACCTAGGAAACAATTCTGACCTACAGGATGATTGTTATGAGTCAGAATCAACTCAGTAGCCTTGGGTTATTATTTAGTATACAGGTATAGTAGTTTGTATCTGTATAATTTATTTCTGGAGATCTACAAAAGAAAAGATGATTGCTTCAGAATTCTTAATACTTACATTAACTATGAGATGTATAATGCTTGCTAACATTTTCAACCTCTTAGATTTCTTGGAGAACTGGCAAAGCAATTCTAAAACACTCTCACCAGACTATTTTTAAAGCTGTGGCTCTGAAAAAAGTGGCTTCCCCTCATCAAGCCTATCATCTGAACTCCTCTGGGACACTTAAATCCCATATAATTGTAGCAAATTCCAAATCGCCTAGATGTTTTTCTAGGTTTAGACATGTCTTTCATTCCTGAAAACACGTCAACAAAGTAGAAATAATTCAGGCATAATGGTATTGAAGGACTGGTTTTCTGTGTTTAGTCACTAGCTTAATGTTATTGAATTCCAAGTTTGTTCATCTCTTATTTCTGGTAAAACAATTTTTATGTCCCTGTATTTCCATTTCTGTAGGCTAATGGATATATTTTCAACAAGCTTTCAAGATCATCGATCATTTAGTTTTTCATATTTCAAAGCAAACTTTCACTACCTAATGGCCAAAAGTTAGCTGATTAAGTTACATAATTTCCCCTAAGTATCTCTTCCTTTTGTTGGTAAACTGCACTAAATGATTCATTCATGCTAACGTTTTTATTTATTACTTGATAATTTTACCTTCATGATCAGTCTCATTCCTAATATATCCATGGTATCACTTATTTTTTGTTAAAACATAGATGTTTTAACATAGATGTTTTGTTAAAACATCTTGAATTTCATGTACACCTCATTTTTAATCCACTTAATGGTTGGACTCACTCACAATAAAAAGTTCACTAATTTTTTAGACTCCATTGTTTTCACACATTTCAGATAGATTTTTTTCTTCCCCATTTGAGAACATAGAAACTCCTAGCCTGGATTTCACAATCTAACTGGTCAATCAGGTTTGTTGAAAAATTGACTTGGTAACAGAGCCTATAGTACACACAGTTTTATGATGAGAGACATTATAAATCTTCCACATAACTGAAAGCAAGCTTCTGTAATTTAGCCAACTTCTTTAAACTGTAAAGTGAGAAGGATAATGATACTGAGTCCAGAGTTTCTCAGACAAAGGAAAAAAGAAGAAAATGAAAAGGAAGAACGTACCCCCTGACTTATATCACTATAAATGCTCAAGTATTGTTGTGGTTATTATTATTTCTCAACAACAAAGGTTTGGTTAACTAAAGATTTACGTATCTTTATCTTGTGTAATTCTGACTCAGCATCCTGACATAAAATATTGGCAGTTAGTTATTTTTGTTGATAGATTGATGGTGAATTCAATAATTGAAATGTATTCAGTAATTTACTAAGGTGTTTTAAAAATATATGATCATGTTTAATTCAATCAAAGAACCAATAATAATCATGTAAAATGGGAGTTGGCATTGAATAGCTCTAGCATTCATTATTGTTATAACATCAGGTCTTCATGTCCGTTCCTTATTGTATTGTATATAGTCCATGAATGATGCTTAGTTTGATTAGTGAACGTCCCCACAAGGCTTTAGTAAAATACTTTTGAATGTCAGTATACATTTCTCTTTGCTTTTTGTTTGTTTTATTTGTTTTCCATTTGGGTACAAGTTCAATCTAGCTCATCCATAAATATTTTAATTTCCTGAATTATCACATCCTCATTGAATCATAGCCTCAAGCACAAGAACTAATAAATCATCAATTCCTAATGTGTAGGAATGAAGGGAGTTTAATTTAAAGGTTGCATTTTTTGTAGTTACTGAGTTATGGTTAACATATATATAAACAGTGACAAGAACCATATTAAATATGGAAATTTAAGTCTTGTAGTTTTTATTTTACTAGTACTTTGCGGCTATGAATAATGAAGAACTAATATATGATAATAAGATTATTAGCAATAATTTATTAAAATTTAATATGTAATCATAATAATTATGCCTTTTTTTGCAATAATTTTCTGAATTTGAAAAAAGAAATTAATAATTTTATAATCACTATAGTATGTGAACAAGATAGCTGAGTAAGCAGATGAACTCATCATTCCCTGTGGAGTGGTTAGTGGGATTGAACTATTGATCTTGCAGTTAATAACTCAGAACATTCACTACTGTGGCACCAGGGTAGAACATTTTTTAATAAAATATACTTATATTCTATTGATACTGAACCACACAATGATTTATACATCTTCCATCAAATATTAATCCATTTAAAATCCGGACACAAAACAGAAATCTTCAGAGATTATATGTAACCTCACATAGAGCTTAATAAACTGTGCTCTTCTTTCCTAAAGCAAATTCTGAGAGAATTGGTAAGATTATAGAAGCTGGCCCAAAGTTGTTTTTATAGCACAACAAATTGTATGCTTAAAATGATTTATCTGAATAGATTTATATTATTTCAACAAATATTTCCTTTGTCCTGGAGCACTGTCTTGGAGTGAGAGGGATTTTGGTGAATCAGGGAGAAATCTCGTTTGGCTGCAAACATTTCTTGAGATGAAAAATGTTTTACAAAATGTCATTTCCTTTATGTTTTAGCTATATCTTATTAGTTAAAAATAAAATGTAATGAATACCAACTTCTATTCAGATACAAAATATATTGAAACTCCTTATTGCCTTTATGAAATTGGTAGCATTATTTTATTTATATAAGTTGAGTAAAATGAGTCCTGAAGAGATTAGGTAGAAGGGCCACTTTTGTGTGCTTCAATTACACAGTGCAATTTGATTCTAGACTAGCTTGACATTAAGCCTATGTCATTAACATATGGAATTACCTAAGTTTCTCTGGGTGTGATAATATACAGCCTACAATACACTTTAAGAAAAAATGCTTATCTCAATTTAAAATTTAATTGAGTAGCCAGTATTTTCCTTGGTCCTGGGAATTATGTATATACAAAAGTAAGCAAGCCTACTGATAGGAATGCCACCTTGGAATAATTATTATGTTGTCATTGCTGAACTTTCTCTTTCTGATGGTCCATCCTCTGATCTCTAAATATCTCATCTTCAAGTCCTATTAGGAATTGTTCTCCACTCTCCCATGAGATGTGTTGTTGCTGTTATTCCTAGCTGCCATGGAATTGACCAAGATTTATGATGACCTCAGGCACCTAGAAAATACTGAATGAAACACTATTCATACTGCTCTCCCCTCCTACTGATTTTCAGAAATGAGTTGCCAAGCCTTTTGTACAGTTGGAAGAAGAGGCCTGGCAAGATAGTGGGTTACACATTGAGCTACCAATTGCAAGGTCTGTGGTTTAAACCCAACAGTCACTCCATGAGAAAAAAAGTAAGATTTACAGTCTCCTCAAAATATTTCTAGTCTCCTAAATGTGATAGTTCTAATTTGACTTTGTAGAGTCACAAAGATGGAATCCACCACACAGCAGTAGGTTTGATACTTTTCTTAATCTGAAAATCCCCTTACAGCTTGTTCAGTATCATGGCAGCATAAATCTTCCTGTGATTGTTAAGGGTTACATCAAGTTGACATGCCAGGGTCAAGCTCGGGATAGGGCTCAACCTATTAATGATGTTGCCTTTTGGTGTTAAAAAAAAGAGCAAGATACAGAGAGAGACCTAGGAGGATCCATTCCTCTTTGTCTCTTTGCTTTCTGCTGGAACTGGATCTTGCTTCCAGGTCCTTGATCTGCCCATTTGCCTGTCAGTGGACTGCCATAAGTGAATTCATTTTGGGACTACAGACCCTGCATCTCCTAACATGTGTGCCTTGCTTTCTCTGCTTCATCATCTGACTTCTGTCTCATCAACTTCCACAAACCAGGAGAAGCCTGACTTGCACTGAACTATGCTTATCAATTTCTACAATTGTGTAAGCCATTTCAGGATATGAGTTTTTTTTCTATTTACATCAGGTATATGAGTCAGTGGTTCTTTCTAGAGGACTTAACACATTTCTATTGAAAAATACTATGATGACACATGAGGTGCATTGTCCAGAAATGGAATCGAGCCTTCCTATTTGCTTAATTCTAACCCCACTAAGAATGCCATTTTGCACTAAAACATATGTCTTGGACAACCTGATCTTGAGCATGTGTCAGGGTTTCTAGGAAAAAAGAATGACCACAAAAGCTACAGTGTGAGATGATTTGACAAAGTTTTGTGGGGCGATAATCTAAATCCTCATAACTGATATTATTTGCATGAGGGTATCAATACAGGTTCAACCTAATAGGTTGCATATATTTTATTACACTGGTGTTATCATGATTTGGGATAATCTGAGTCATGACAACTTGGAGCTGTCCTCTAAGGATGCCCTCTGTGGACCATTAATCAGAAATAATAAGCAATGAAGTCTTGGCTCTTAATAAGACAACAAGAGCAACAAAAACAAGCAAAGCATCCGTGACTGTGCAAGAAAATGTCATTCCCTATCCGTGTATGGCAGGGGCTAATTAGTTGTGGTGCCAGTGACAAACTTCTTTCTTCCTTTTGCAAAATGATTTCAATTTTCACTAGTGACCAGTGATGAAAGTTTATTTATTTCAATAATCACCCTGTAATTATCCCACTGTTACATAACAGTTGCAGGAGAATGAATACACGAGTAAATCCTTGCTCTCATTTGATTGTACGCCATAACACTAGGCCTTCAGTCTTCGGCATGAGAGTCATGGGGCTACTCCCTCATTACAGTGCTTCAGCTTCTCATGGAAAGGTTGGCAGTTCAAATTCTATTTAAAACACATGGGTAAAAAAACAAAAGTAAAAACCCCTGGGCCCTCATGAGTCAATGCCAACTGGACTATGGTTTTGCTTGTTTTTAGTCCCTCTAATAAGTTAACAGAGCCCTGCTGGAGGAGTGAGTTACTCACTGGCCTGCTAACCACAAGTTCAATAATTAGAACTCTTAGCAGATTTGGCTTTCTAATCCAGTGACAATTCTGGGCTTGGAAACTCACAGGTTCATTTTGCCTATCCTATAGGGTGGCTAAGTGTCAGAAATTAATCCAGCAAAGAGAGTTTTGTTTTAGGAAACTAATAGCACTTGTTGTGTACTTGTTTCTGAGCCACAGTATAGTCTCCTTAGAGAGTTTCAAAAGCCGTCTTTCTCCTGTTTTTAGGAAAATTTGAAATTCTCTTTTCAAGTAGTTTCTGTCATTTTAGGTGTGAAGGAGAGAGGTGAGCTATGTATTTGAGGATTCAAGTTGAGAGAAATTCTAGTAGCTCTAATAATATCAGCAAACATTTCATTCATCTCTTTTCCTGAATGTGAGGTATAAAAATTTGGGGCAGACCACACTATTTAGTCATCATATTACAAGGCAGTTTTTTTCTGAGAAATGCAAAAAATACCTGTATATGCTGTTATGAGCAAGTGGTTTACCTCTAAAATAAAGCAGAAAAAGAGTTAGTCAAGAAGAGTCAATGAATTTCCATGGACATTAAAAGTGTATCCCTTTTGGTTGCCTAGAACCCAGAAGAAAGGCAGGGTTGAGTCATGGGATGCAACTCGATAGCAATGTAGCTTAAAAGATGATCTTATTTTGGCAATACAACCATTGTGCTGCCATCAGGTAAATTTGTAATTTATGCTTAGTGAATGCCAAAATAGATATATATTAATAGTATGTAATAAAGCTTTGCAGTGTATATTAATGATAAAACTTACTATTAGCTTAATTCATGCTGAATGTTTATTGTTATTGTTGGTGTTTTGCTTGCTCTCAATTTGGTTTCTACTCATAATGACCCTATTAACAAGAACAAAATTGCCCATACCTGCAACATACTCAAATTTTTCTTATGTTTGAGTCCATTGTTGCAGTCATTATGTCAATGGATTTTGTTCAGTGTTTCTTCATTCTCACTACCCCTCTACTTTGCCAAGCATAATCCCTACCCCCTCCTCCCATAGACTGGTCTCTCCTGAGAACATCTTCAAAGTACTTGAGATACAGTCTTACCATCTTTACATCGAAGAAGATTTTGGCTGTATTTTTTACAAGAAAAGTGTTATTTTCTTATGGAAGTCCATGGTACTTTCAATATTCTCTCCAGAATTATAACTCAAAAGTATTACATATTCTTCATTCTTCCTTTTTCAATGTCCAACT
Source organism: Nesogale talazaci (assembly GCA_004026705.1). Lineage (NCBI taxonomy): Eukaryota > Metazoa > Chordata > Mammalia > Afrosoricida > Tenrecidae > Nesogale > Nesogale talazaci. The sequence continues at coordinate 65,757 of PVJH01009346.1, read as the reverse complement.
TTCACAAATATATGAGGTCATTGAAAATTCCATGGTTTGACTGGGCATAACTTCATCCTTGCTTTCTAGCACTTAAAAAAGGTCTTGTGCCGCAAGACTTTGCAGTTTCTATAAGAATTTATGTTGCATCTAAAAAAGATGGCATCCTTGATAAGTAAAGTCTTTCTCCAGTTGATCATGATGTCACCTCTCAGTCTAGCTGTGAGGATTTAGTAATTGAGTTGCTATTCATGCTGAAGGCTACAATTCTTGATCTTCATCAACAAGTGTTAGAAGGAGGCCTTGATTTCAGCAAGTAAGGTTGAGTTATCTGCTTGTCAAATAAGTCTTCCACTAATCTTGATGCCCAGTTCCACTTCATATAATCCAGTTTTCTCCGATGTGCTCAGCATTCATACTGAACAAGTCTAGTGAGAGGAAACAACCAAGAAGCACATTTCTTAATTTAAATCTATTCAGTAATACCTTGTTCTTTTCCCACACAGCCTCTTGATCCATATGCAGTTTCTGCAGGAGCACAATAAAGTCTTCTGGAATTTCCATTCTTCTCAACACTCTCTGTAGGAAGTTATGATCCACAAAGTCAACTGTTTTAGCATAGCCAATAAAACACAAATATCTTTCTGATAATCTCTGCTTTCAGCCAAGATCCATCTGATATCAACAATAGTATTCCTTGTTCCATGTTCTTTTCTGAAACGTGCGTGCCCCTCTGTCAGTAACTGGTCAATATGTTTTCACAAATTTTGCTGGATGATCTTTAGCCAAATTTTATTTATATGTACTACTAATGGTAGTTTTATATAGTTTACACATTCTTGTGGATTTTTACAAATTTTAATAGCTGTGATTTTATGAAACAGCAATTGCTGCTACTGCTCCTACTGCAGTAGTAGACATCAAAATTCTGAAGTTTTGTGGTTCTCTCAACAACATATTGATCAGCAAATTCATGAACCATTGGATGATTTACCCCAAAGAATTATTCTTTGGGAAAACCAGATTAATTGTATTAAGCAACAAATTACATTACAATGCGATTAGAATCATACATCCACATGTGTTACTCCTGTGATTTATAATGATGCTCTGTTTCCTTGGGATCATGTTAAAAGACGTCTATTGCGTTATCACAATCTATCACAGGATATTTTACAATTAGAGCATCAGATACAAAAAACATAAAAACTAATGGAGTAGATAGGTGCTTGATAGTTTGTTGCAAGGTGTCCATCAATTTAACCCTTTCCCACTCTTAGGACTTTAATTGGCTCTTTATCAGAGATACTTTTGCTTGTAATTTGTCTTTGTTTTTTCTTTTATAAAGTTGGCTGGAAAACTCTCGACAAACCAAAAACCCTAAACTGATAAAATGTTGCTTTGCCGTATTATCACGTCATCTGGATGGTATTTTAAAAAGGGGGAAATGTAGCTGGATGATGACTAGAACTTGAATGCAAATCATGCTTAAATATAAACATTTGAGATCAATATCATCTACAAACAGGTGTCTATTGACATATCCAGGAGACGTCCTTGATATAGAATGTTATACAGGAGTTTGTTTAGTCTCTGTTCTTTGCTTTGCAGATTATATTTTTAAAGCACCTCATTTTTTAGATAATGTTATTACAAGAATTTTACTCATCAAATTCAAAACAGTTCTGAGCAAATGCAACTAGTCACATTTTCCCAAATTTGAATATGAATAAAAAGAAGACACAGCTCCGTTTTTTGCTACATCCCTGAGTGAGCTGTAGCCCTCTGCTTTCTTACAGACTCATCCCATGTTCTTCTCACACCTCTGCATTTCTGTTCATTTATAACAACACTTCTGTGCGCTTTTGTCATCATCTTTTGATGTTCCTTGCATCGATGTACATTTTGACAAAAGAATCTTTCATATTCCAACGCAAGGCTTGGATTATATCTTCAGCTTTTTTTGAGAGAGGTTTGCTGAGCACATTCTTCTCCCTTGGTTGTCTGACTCTGGATCTTTACATGTTTCATTTTAATATTTTATCCAGTTTTCTTCAGCTATTCTTTGAAAGTGTCTGTTCAGCTTTTTTTATTTCATGAATCCTTCCATTTTTCCTAACTACTGTATGATCAAAATCAAATTTCAATCTCTTCTGACTTCCACTTTGATATTTTCTTTCTTGTCTCTAGAATGACCTTCTTCCCTTTTATTTATGATGTCTTTGATGTCATCCAAGAGCTCTGGAGATCTTCTGCCATTATTGTTCAGTGTATTACAATTTTTCTTAAGATATTTTTGAACTCAGTAGAATTAACTCAAGGTCATATTTTGTCTCTCATGAAGTTGATTGGATTTTATTCATTTTCATCCTCAAATGACATGTAAGTATATCAATGGTCTCTTCTACAGATATTCCCTGCCTTCATGTTGGCTCCTGGTATTATTCTTCTCCTTTGTACTGTCCCACAGATGTAGCTATTTTTATTTCTGTTAATTCAACATGGAAAATTCCATATGTAAAGTAGACATTTATATTTTTTGAGTAGTCATTTGTATTGTTGAAAAAAAATGTACTAGGTTTGCATGTGAAATTCAAGTAAGTGTTATTGCTATGTATTTGAACCAACAAAGCAATAACCTTGGATTTATTATGGATTTTATATTGTTTGTATTAGTATTTTATAGCACTGGGTATTCTTAAGTTCGATAACATCCTGTGCCAGAAAAAAATAGAAGATGGTTGTGCATCAAAAAGATTATATAATCAGTATTTTATAAAAGATAAGGTATGATAGTCTAGACATCAAACTGTTGGATAGTGGTATCAAGTAGATGCTATTGAAACCCTGATTTTTGTTATTTAACTTTATAGTATTTAATTCCCTAAACCTTTGTTTTTGTCTCTCTAAAATTGAACTGCAACACACGTATGTCAGTTTGTCACATGGTTTTAATGTTTCTTTCACTCTCATTGGTGTTTCAAACCCTAGCAGTGACATGCTAATGGAGAGATTTCAGCAGGAGACAAGATTAAAACAGACTAAGCGGAAAGACCTGGCAAACTCCTTCTACAAATTATCCTATGAATCAGAGCAAAATATTATCTATTACAGTAATATAAAATTATCCCACTAAGTGGGAAGGGACTCAAAAGACACATTGGAAATAATGATGAACTTAAGTGTCCGAATGATCATGGACTTAGCATGGGAAAATTCAACATTGTTTCCTCTTTTCCTATTTTATTTGTTTCTATTTCCTAACCCTAACCATTGTTTTCTTTTAAACTTGAGTTGTCTTCAGTGAGAGACATCATGAAAGCAATCAACAGCAACAAAACAAAGATGGAATAAGAGCAATGATATGCATAGAATTAATATTGTATCATAGAGAAAAATAAAAATATCAGTGTACTGTTTATATTTATTCAAATACAATAAGCACTGACTAAATATCTGTGGTTGGTCACTAGTCACCAGAATGAAAAAGATCAAAGCAACCATGAGGTTCTTCATTATACTGACAATGACAGCCAAGTTTTAAAAACATTAAATTTAATTATAGACATGACATCCACAAACTGATATGATCAACATAATCGTCTTTGCAGAGTCAGATCATAAGCAGCAATCTTTCAAATAGTATTGACTTTCTGCCAAGCTTCCACTGACATCAATAATGATATTCTTCATCCATATCCTTATCAGATTCTGGCTAGAACTTCACACAGCTCTCTGTCTATGTACTTTCAGCCATTTATTTTCAAAAAAATTATTACCAGTACACTTTATTTACAAGTGGTACCAATGATATATTTTTACTACACTTTGTATTGTATTACATTACTTATTTCTGGAAAGAGGACCCAAACAGTTCTCTTCCAGTTGGTTGGCCAGGGAGGCATCTTCCAAATATAAGTAAATGCTTTCAGATATGCTGGCATATCTCACTGTGTATTTATTTGTTCAATTTCTGAACCTTGTTTTTGTCAATGTTTTCCAGATATGTTGGAAGTCTTCCTTTGATGCTACCAATTTTAGATGATGTACTCCCTTCTGAAAAGGACAAGTATTTATTGTAAGTTAGGCAGAGGTATAAATTTCAGATAATTAGCTTGATAATTAAAAGTTTTAAGTCCGAATCAACTCCCTAATAATTTATCCCTTGTTTACTCCCTGATTTCTTATCTTCCTTTATGAACTACTTTCAATTTTTTAACCCACATTAACACCAGCCAACAGTCTAGCCCAGGGATTGACAAACGAGACCAAAGGGCAAACCTGGTCCACAGGTGATTAAAAATTATTTGAGAGCCATCAATATATTTTTCCAAACAAATGAAGTCAGCATTTTCTCAATAATATCCTTTGGATTTTTTTACTTTTACTTTAGAGTCACATGTGCACACCAAAAAAGCTGCGGATGTCTCCAAGCCATCAAAGTGCCAACTCCTGGCAGCCAATTGCTTTATCTTGTCAAATGTGCCCTCCCTTCCCCTGCATGGCAATCTCCACAGTATCTCAATTTTTGTATGAAAGAATTTATCTTGTTTATTTTTTTATTTTTCTATCCCTTTTAATGGTGTTATCCTTTGATATTGATCCTTTTATGATAGGCAAATTTCACTGAGCATAATGTTTTCCAGGTCCCTCCACATGATAGTTGGCAAAATACATGAGCCAAAAAAGAAATACAAATGTACAATAAATATGTGGAGAAATGTCCATGATCAGTAGCCACTAGGAAAATAAAAAGCAAACCAGCAATGAGGTCCTACCAGTTGGTTGGCCAGGCAGGGATCTTCCAAATATAATTAAACCCTTTCAGTGTCTCCTCTGGATTCTGATAGATCTTGCTGTATATTTATTGTATTATAGCAACAATAACAGCCAAGTTAAAAATAATATGTAAAAATAATAAGTAAAAAACAGAACAGAAAAAGGCAAGTGTAGAGAGGTTGCAGCAAGATTGGTTTCTTCATACACTGATGCTTTGGATGTAAATATGTACAAACACTGTAGAACGTGATATGCATTACTTCAAGCAACTGGAAATAAAAATTCTATATGATCCATCAATCCTTCTGCTTGGTGTATGCAATTTAAAAAGTAAGAGTCGCCTCAGAAACAGACATAGGCTTACCCTTGTTCTTCATAGCACTGTTCATAATACAAAGAAATTAAAACAACCAAAATGCCCATTGGTAGAAAGATATCCAAAGAAACTTTGGTAGATACTTACAATAGAATACTATGTATCTGTAAAAAAATGTTAGGTGTCTTGATAGAGTCTTATTCACAGCAAGTTCATCTACAATAGGACAAAATTTTGCCTTTTCTGCTCAATCATCACAACTGTTGATATGTTTGAACTCATTGTTGGAGTCACTCAGATAAGCCTGTTCTCATCTTGTTTTTCCTCCGAAACCTCTCCTACTTAACAAGTATTATGTCCTCTCCCAGGGAATACCCTAAGAACCACATCTCACAGCAAGAGAGATAGATGACTAGAATTTAGATGTGCATCATCATTATCTTGAACATCTTAATTTAAGGCTCGCCCACCAAAAGGGAAGGAATGAAAACTCATATGGGAATATGAGTTTATCTGGGAGCATAAACTGGAAGTATGCATAACTATTTTACAGTTATATCCAATCAAGGGGCAGAAAGTCAATGCATCATTTCAAGTGGAATGTTGTACTGAAGGTATAGATTGGGAAATCATAGTTATACTAGTGAATAAAGTCAAGAAGAAAGGGGAATGTTTTCAGTGAAAACGTTAATGAAAATTCAGTTTGAGAAGGTAAGAAAAACAGAAGAAAAGAAACCCTAAATTGGACAAAACAAAATTAAATCATCTTGTCAGAAAATGAATATACAAGGAAGTAAAACTCATGGTGTGCAGAAGCAGAGACAAAGATGGCCATGAAAAGTATAAAAAAATGGAGTTTCAATTACAAAGAGCATGAACAAGTATAGTAAGGTCATGATTACAATGTATACCTGCTTGGGGGTTGTAAAGAGACATGTGCGTTTTGTTGTTGCTCGTGGTGTTTTGGAAGCCCATGTGCACTGGCTAGACACATTGCCCAGCCGGGCATCACCCTCAGGATGGGTAAACTTGCTTCTAAAGCTGCAGTCACTAGGTCAGCTCACTTCTTAGAGGGGCTTCCTCTTTTTTGCTCACCTTCTACTTTTCCAAGCATAATGTCTTTTTCCAGGGATTATTTTCTCCTGATGATGTATCTAAAATACTGGTCACTTAACTTTCATGAGTGTTGATTATGGATCAAAATAAAGTAAAATATTTGACAAATTCATCTTTTTCTCCTTTTATCGTGTTGCCCATTAGTTTTGGTTTTCTTTTTATAGAGTTGTTATCCATACCGAAAGTTGCAGATTTTGAATCTTATCAGTTAATGCCTCAAAACCTCTTGGCTTACTGCACGCAAGGGTATTTTTTGTTGTTGTTAGGTGCCATAAAATCATCTCCGATCCACAGCAACACTGCAAAACAGAACGATACCCCTCAGGGTTCTGTGCCGTCCTCATAATCATACCTATGCCTGTGCCCATTGTTGCTGTCACAGTGTCAATCCAGCTCCTCAGGGACATCCCTCTTTCTGCCGCTTCTCTACTGTACCCAATATGATGTCCTGCAGGGTGTGGTCTCTCCTGACAATATGTCCGAAGTACATGCAATGAAGTCTGGATAGCCTTGCCACTAAGGAGCACTCTGGCCTGGCTTCTTCAACTACGGATTGGTTTGTCCTGTGAGCAGTCCATGGTACTTGCAGTAATCTTCCCCAGCCCCACAACTGAAACACAAAGCAAGGTTGTGGGCATCCCTGGTTCTTTGTGAGCCTTTCTTCAATCTTGATAGTGTTCTTCATATAGTTCAGCTTCCCAGATTATTATTATTTTCTCAGCATGGTGATTGGTTAAGTGTGGTGAAATAATACAAAACATGATGCACATTTATCTATCTATTACACATATGTATTCATATGTACATAAAATTTATGTACCTATGAAACGTGATTTTCTTGATATATTAGCTTCATGTATATATCTTTATTAACCAAGAGGAAGAATTATCTTCTCTTAAAAATCTTTCTGGTTCCCAAAGTAATTTTTGTCACAGAGAATTTTATTTCCTTGCAATATATAATTGGAATAGGTTTTTGTTCATCTGTTTGTATAAAATTGATCCTTTTAACTTTTGATAGAAGTAAACATGGGGTAAAACAGTTTTATCCTTCTTAAATTGTGCCTTAGATAATCCATTGAAATATGTTTTAAAATCATTGTAGAAAATATTTTGGTAGACACTGAGAACTTATTTTCATTTTATCCCATTAGTATGTAGCCATATATAAGTAAATATTTTATGTATATTATATCTTAACTATGAATATAAATCAATAGATCATAAATAAAATATCCTAACATATGATGAGACCATATGCATAGTTTTCTTCTGTATTTTATAATTTCTTCTTATTTTACTATCTCTCATAAATGCTGCATGAATCTTAAGCCAAATATTTCTCAGTTTGCTCACTGTGTATCTGCTTTATTTGTAAAGAAAGAGTTTAATATTTAACCATTGGTTAAATCATTTATATAGCCTAAAAGTGAGCCTTGTTTGGGTAAGAAGAATTTGTCACATTAATCACGAATTATTTTTTTCATATTTTGGAAGCTGTATAATGCAAGTTTCTTGTACAAGGTTGAAAATTGCTTATGCATCATTAAAATATATATGATATTGCAGTGGCAGTTGTCTTCCATCACAAGGAAAGACTGTTGAGGCTGGCGTGTGATGCATGTTGGCATTGGGTTTGTCATTTATGAATGCCTCTGACTTGGCCCCTGACTTCCAAGGAAACTATGTCTCATAAAATAGCAATAATGGATAGCAAGACAATTTTTTCTTTGCTTTTGTTAGTTTAGTTTAGTTATTTTATTTTTCACTCGAATCTTTACATAAGCAGTTAGCTGGGCCTTCTTTTTAAATTTTTAACAGATTTATGCATATATAATTCACATATCATACAATTCAATAGTTCGAGCATATAAAAAAGAGTTGTACAATCATCTCTACATTTGATTTTAAAACATGTTTTCTTCCTTGTATTCACTGTTATTAGCTTCCATCACCCTCACCCTTCTGACCATAACCTCAATAAGCAAGTTACTGACTCTTTAAATTTACCAATCTTGCATTTGTGATCAAGAAAAACATACAAAAGCAAATAAATAAAGCCCAATACCATTAGCAAAATAAAATTTAGTCAAACCTTAATTGCAAAGGTAAGATAAAATAATGCAAACTATAATACATTATAAATGGGTCAATAGGGGAATAGATGATCAACTGTTAAATTTTAACCTAAGTATACGTCGGCATTAGTACACTTTCCAATGTACTCTGACACCAAGGCAATACGTGGTCAGTGGTCAGGCAGGACTCACCTGGATTTAATGAAAGTGGTGACCCTACGTTCCTTGAGAGGAACTTGGTTCCCCTTGCATTGACTATTGGTCACTAAATTCTAGTTCAGTGCTACAAACTAGTGTTGCCTGATTTGATAAAAATGGAAAGTGGGTGATTAAAATGATTAGGATAGTTTCACCAGTTCTGAAATATACTGCAACATGAGCAGGCACACTGAAACGCTTTTTTGTTAGTAATGATAACTCAAGGATAGAAATCTGATTCCTAGAAGTATGTGTTTTGCTTTTGTTGAGTAGGAAGTTGTCTCCTCTTCCATGTCTGAAAAGTATTTCACAGCTAGAAACTTAAGTCTGGGAACTCCTGAGAGAGTGCATTCAAAATTTTCTGGTGTTGTCTAATCAGAATGGCCATATAATAATATAATAATAATATCAACAGCATATAATATAAGAATATATGATATAATATAATATAATATAAGAATAATATCAGCATAATTCTCAGAATAGGTGGCAGATTGAATTATAGAAGCTTCAACTTCTAAGAGTCTGTATTATTTTGGTGATCTTTAATACGTGAAAGCCAGTATACTTGAAATTATGTAGGTATAATCATGGTCATATTATGCCCCCATGTCATTTAATCATGATTTTAGTGTTCTAAAAATTGGTTACCAAGAGGGGTTTGTCTTGACCCCTTCTCTTTCTAATCTGATTCTAAAAGGGGGAGAATGAATGTACATTTCCAAAGTCCCTCTCTGTCTAGGGAGCCATTGACAACTTTTGCTTTACATCAAGGCATGAAAAGAGTAAAACTACCTTGTTATTTTCTTAAATTTTCTAGTATTTTACTAAATATAGCTAGACTAATGGATCATGACAACTTAGAATATGTTATTTTCTAAAATGTACCTCATCTTCCAAATTTTAACTCCATTCACTCTTTGGAGGGGTGACTAAAGCTCATTATGTTTCTTTTTCCAGGAAGCTATTCAAGAGTAAGAACTTCTAAGTTTCAAACCCAACAATTAGATACTTTCCTTTTCTTTACTACTGTGAGTATAATTGGATTTGAATGACTAGGATAAGAGCAGTTTCTATATGAAGTAAAGGAAAAATCCAATGGCCCGGATCAAATGCAATCTTGGCAAAGATATATTTGTACATAAATATATTTACATAAGGTGTATATTTATTAATAAATATATTTATATACAAATACAATAGATTGAGCATATTTTCATAATTTGCACATATATTTACATTTTAATTTTGTCAAGATAAAATATATAACATATATTTATAACAAACAAAATAAAATACACCATTTAAAAAAAACACTATTATGTTAAATATAAGCAAGCTTGCATTAAGAGTCTCATAAATGAATGTATATATCACTTGAATACATACTTTTCATAACTATAATATGTATAATATGAATTTCTCATAATTGCATATTTCCCATTCAATTAATTTCTGAGAATTTGGTATTTTTAGGTAACATTTTAAAAACTTAGGTCCTTATTGACATCAACATTTAATATATGAAAACTCAGTGAATTGATTGAGTATGGGTGAAAGAATGAAATAAATGAATGGATGAATAAAAATACCATTATTTTTCATATTAGAAATATACTAATTAGAAATATACTAATGTAATAGCATATCTTAATTCATTAGCAATAGATTAAAAACTATGGAATAGAATGAGGTTTACATATATGTACTCATTATTAGCAACAAAACTCAGGTTTTTCAAAGGCAAGTAATAAAATTATTGTTCACCTTGCTTACATAGTTATTTCTCTGAATTTTGGCCCAAGAAGGGCGCCAGACATGTCTGTGGGTGACGAATGCGCAGCGTCCTTGACAGTAGATGATGCTCTCTTTTTGTTACGCCAGGGTTATTATTTTATACAGTTAATACTTAGATAAGAACAATAAAAGAGGTACACAAAAGTAGATTGTCTTATATAAAATAGTTTTAAAATATTAATGAAAATGTATAAAGCATACCTGACAAAAATCAAATAAACAATTATTTAAGATATTCTCATATTGCTTTTTGATTGCCACCCTCACTTACTATATTCTTTGCTTCCATCTGAGCATCATGTTTATGTGGTTTCCACTTAACTGTCTCTTTATAAGCATAGTCTTGGGGCATAATTCACAGGTACAATTCAATAAACTCTATAAAACAGCAGTTTTCAACCTACGTGTTGCAAACTCTTTGGGGATCAAAAATCTTTTCACAGGACTTGCCCAATTCATAATAGTAGTAAAATTCCAGTTGTGAAGTAGCAATGAAAATAATTTTGTGGTTGGGGGTCACCACAGCATGAGAAACTACAAGCACGGGTCACGGCATCAGGAAGGCTGAGTCCCGCAAAGGGAGCAGCCCATCTTCTCTCTTCCTTTTCCTTCTTCCTGCTTATTATTGTGCTTTAAGATCTGTAGTTGCAAGAGGCACCTTATAATGAGGTGATCCCATAACTAAGAGTCATGGTTGTGGGTGTGGCTAGCAGATCAGATCTAAAGGACCTAGGACCATGATAACTTTGTAAAAGCGACAAATCATGTAGGGTGGAAGGCCCCTTCTTGTTTTGGAGAATAGATTCAAGCATTTAATGAGTCAAACAAAATCATTATCTATCTGTTCAAGTAGTATCCCCTTAGTTTTTTATGCATTATCGTTGGCACCATGACTTTGATGTATTTCTCCAGACCATGAGTTCATTTCTCCAATCACTTAATTTGAGGTGACCAAGTACCTGCTCTAACACTGTATGATTTCCAAAGTTAAACTTTTATACACCATGCAGCTTCTGTTCTTTTATTTTTAGAGTAATATACCAAGCACTAAAACATAAGATACACAGTCTACACTACTTGACATTATGTGATTAAATGTATCATGGAGAAGATATTTTGATGACACTTTTTGCCCTGAAACTGACACCAGCTTGCAGACATATAAAAAAAGTCAGTTTCCCATCCATCTCCACTGGAGACCCTTGATGAAGTAGCATGAGTGATGCGGGTTTGCACAAACGGAATAACAATTTATCTGACTCATACCCAAATTGTTGAGTTTGTGAATTATGAACATATAAGATGGTTGTTCAGTAGCTAACTGATTATGAAGTGGTTTCTTAAGCAGAAATTAAAAAGGAAATAATATAACTACCATATCTAATTGTAACTAATTCTAGGTATAACTCAGGATACTTTGAATGAATTAAAAACCCAAAAAGTAACAGCTCAGAAAATTAACAGGAAAGAGATTCCCATTTTTTCTACTAAAATAAAACTGATTTCACTTAACTGAAATCTCTGAGTACCAAAAGAATGCTTGCTTCTATTTTATTGACTGTACAAAGGCATTAAATGCTGTGGATAATGATAAACTCTGTATCATATTGAGAAGAGTCAGAATTCCAGGACATTTTCTTTGTGCTAACGGGAAACAAATAATCTGTCTTGGAAGAAGATAAAGCAGCAGGCTTCTTAGAAGTAAGGATGCTGAACTGCTGAACCTTCATGTCACACACATTGGAAATGTTATCAGGAGAGACCAGTCTTTAGAAAAGGACATCACACTTGGTAGGGAGTCAGTAAGAAAGACGTGTCTCAAGGATGCAGTTTGACACAGAGCCTGCAACAACAGACTCAAACTTACAGCTATTGTGAGGATGGTGCACAACAAACCATGTTTTATTTTGCTGCATATGGGGCTTAAGTTATATGTACCCCTTTATATATTCACATGTGGAATATGTATTTATATATACACATACACCTCATATGAATGGGTTTCAAAAAAATACATTGAAATACTCCATAAACTTTTCATTGCATTTTGCACAAATGTTTTGAAAAATCTAACGTGTGTATGGGTGTGAGCAAATACATATTCTGCATCGACTTGATGACAGAGAGATACAGACACACAAGCTTCATAAAGTTCATGCCAAATGGAATTAAGACCTATTTATGAGAAGTTCTCCATGTCTTATTATAGTGCCTGGGTTGGGAAAGTGGTACTTACCCTACCTTCTATTACTAGCCAGATGACTGTCTGTACACCCCCCAGGTGTCTGGCCATCGGCCTTTGAAGGGTGGTAAGTTTTCAGAACTCTGAGAGCCCTAAGAAGCAGTTCTGTGTGTTTCTAGTGTTGCCATGTGTTAGAAGTATCTCACCAGCAACTCGATCCCAGACCTGTTGTCTTTATTAACTTAACCCTTGTGAATTTATGTTGAAGGAGAGTAGTGTCTTCAAGAACTGAGTTTTGAAGGATGTCTTAAATTCAATGGAAAATCCATGTAGTCAATAAGCCATAGTTTTCTAAGGCAAATTTACTATAATTTTAAAAAATATATTTTCAAAATACAAGAAATATCTACTTGTCAATGAGGCTTTCATAACTCAGTATAATGATTTACCAAATAATGGGTAAGGCCTTAGGTTGGGTTCTAAAGATAGTTCAAACCGGTGAAGCTACAGAGAGATGTAGCCCAAGGAAATAGCTAATGTGGTTTTAGAGGGCGGCAAGTTCCAAGTCCACAAGTTAGAGTTAAGGCTTCTCCTGACTTGTGATGTTATGGTGGCCAATATACCCACATTGTAAGTCTGAGAGTAGACCACTGAAAATGAACGCTAATGAACCCAACTTTGGCCCATAAGATGGTAGGCTATTGTCTCATAGGAGGTAGAGGCTAACCATGCTCAGAATCAGCAAATAATATAACAGTCACTGGCTTAAGTCAACCGAAACCGATGTTCTATGATGAGCCAGTTACAAGATCCAGATCTAGCAGACAGGCAAACAAGTTTTGCCAGGCATTCCCCCCTGCTGGAATCCAGCTATGCCCTTGAGGAGACTCCCTTTCACTTGAATGACTGCTCTTATAGATCACTGGGGCAATGACTACAGCTTGGGGAATGATTACATCATAAATGCCAATTAACTGAGAATCATGACACAGTCAAATTGGCATACCACCTTAACGATCACCAAATATATATGAGATCTGACTATATGAAAGTATAATTTGGTTTATGCCATGGGAATGAAGTCATTTGTTTGAAATGTAAGTATTTATGCTGGTAAGAAATATTGCATGAACCATGATGGCTATAATACAATACTTAAATATAAGGGCTTCTGAAAGTCCATAAAAATTCAATTATATTTTAATTCCATTTTTCAATAAACATTTTAAGGGTTTCTTGTAAATAGCCACAGTAGAAGTATAAAAACAAACATTTACTTATAGGAGTGGCAGCATTAGTAATAACCCCTACTAAAAGTACTCTGGGCTTCCAGTTAGTGGCTGATACTCAGAGAATTCTTGAAATATTAATAAAAATAATTAATGAAGATGATGAATCTGGACAGAAACATAGTTCCTCATCTGATCTACTATACAGAAGAAGTTTTTAAAAATCTTATATATGAGACCCAGGAATTCACCTCTCATATTTGGGTGTCAATTCTCATTCCAGGAAGGAAAAATAGAGAGATTATATTGACTAGGTGTCTGATGACTGGGCTATGCTCGTTGATATTTAATGTCATTAAGAGGAACTGGGAAGAGCACATAATCATACTCATTATCTCTATGCTTTTGTTTCAGTCATTATCTTCAGCCCAAGGCTCTAGTTTCAGAGCATTGATTTAGGAGCACGACATCCAATGACTTTTGAAGGCTCACTGGGATGTTGGAAGGATGCATTCAAACACTTAGAGATTGGGGCAAGTTTACATAAGCAAGTTGTGGTGTTTTCAGTAATGCATCTTTGTGTTTCATAAAGGGGGTGTCGGCCTTGTTGTTAGGTGCCTTGGAGTCATTTCCATTTCACAGTAACACTAGGTTCAACGCAGTGAAATATCCACTTGTTGCTAGGTTTGGAAGCACTGCCAGAGTTACCCTGTCAATCCATACAGTTGAATGCCTTTCATTTCCTTTTGGTCCATGTAAGCCTTCCCTTCTGAAAGGTGACCTTGGTCATTTCTAAGGAGGTTCTGATTTATATATTCTAGCAAAGATTTGTTTGTTCCTGGGGTTTTTCTTGATAGGTACATTGGAATGGGCTCCAAGTCATAGCACCTTGTCCAAAGCGGAATGAACCACTGCCTAGTCCTCGGGTATTTTCAAACATCATTATGACTGAGCAGCTACTGTCCAATCCTTCTCATTGAGGGCCTTCCTATTTTTTGGTGACTCAACTTTACCATGCATCATGTACTTTGTCAGAGACTTGTCTCTCTTAGTATCATACTCAAAGTTTATGATACACAGTCCCACCATTTTGCTGTAGGCATTAATATTCTGCCAACAACATCGACTTTACCTGTCCTTCTTAATCCTCATCCATTTTTCACAAGCATATAATGTGATTTGAAATATCATGGCTTGATTTTGTCTCACCTTATTCCTTAAGGTGACATTTTTGCTTTTGACCATGTTCAACAAACATTTGTAATATATATGCCAAATTAAATAAATCACTGGACATTGTTGTTTCCATGAGTATTGTCAGTTGAAGAAAATTGTAGTCTTTGAATTTCATTTTTTCTTTATCAAATGCTACTTTTTGGTGAAGTTGAGAAATTATTTTTTACATTTATATTTAACTGTAATCCATACAGAAGGCATTCATCTTTGATTTTTAATCAATATGTTGTGGCTATGTACCATAGGCTCAGTATAAGTTAGGATAGGCTGGAAGGCAATGTCCTTGAGGTTTATTTATGTTGCTGTTATGTTTGAAAATGTATATTTTGGTTTGTGTTTGAATGCTGCATGAACCTAATTAACTCTCCCGGAGTTCTAGTTCTGTGCAATAGCTCCATAATTTTTATGATGCACAAAGTTAAATGTCTTTGCATAGTCTATTACAGAAAAATATTTTCTGATAGTCTTTTATTTCTGACAAAATGCATTTGAAATCAGCAAGAAAAATCTTCTTTTTACTTTAGTATATAACTTGAATTTCTGGAGGTTCTTGGCTGATGTACAGCTATAATCAATTTTTGAATGATCTTTAGTAGAGTTTTATTTGTTTGAAATCAATTATATTGATCAAATATTTCCACATTCTTTTGTACCACTTTATTAGGAATGGGTATGCAAATCTACACAATTGGTCATGTACCTGTCTCCATTGTTTCATGACATAGACAAGTGATCACTTCCTTCAGGAGAAGCAAAAAAGTAGGAGTATTTATTTTATGTTAATGATAAAAGAACATCTCATGTACAAAAGCACTTAGCACAAGACTTTCTTAAGTACTTCTGATGGAAAACTACACAGACACAACCAAAGCTGATGGTGGTTTAGCTGATTCTGAGTCTTAGTGACTTTGTAGTTGTTCCAATGCTGTAAATCTTCCTCTAAAGAAAATCCTGTGGTTTTGAAACACTGACCTTTCGATCAGCAATCCAATACTTATTCACTAGGAATTCTTTATGTGTACACAGATCACAAATATATTTTCTATTATATAGTTATTCACGTGGTTGACGGCCAATGAAAAAATTTTAAAGAGACCTCGTTAAAAGTTTTTAAAAGTAGTTGCATAGAATTACAAAATGTATTGTTAAATGTGTACATAATGTGTTTCTTGTCAATACCCTAGGAATTTTGGAGGTGGCATTGTATGACTGGTCTATGCTTTTGTAGTGAAAGCAAACCCATTGGTAGGATGCTGAACAGGGGAGCTTTCAAACTAAGACACACTAGGAAGGCTGGACAGCGCACTTTTAACAAGTAATTATCTTAAGTCCATGAGTCACTTATGCATCACGAAAGTATGATTCTCTTGTGTAGTAGTGTGTGAACATTCAGTTACTTAAATATGGAACTTGTATTCAACTATTTATATCCCTCGCCAAATGACTGGTAGGGACCCTGTGAAACACCAGTACAAGGGAGTGGTGAGTTTTGATATGCCTCTGGGTATAAGAGAATCATTTCAAAAGCAGAAACAGAGATGATCGTGGGTCTCACTGGGAAGTCTGGGCTAGCAAAAAGAACCAGACCTTTGGCAAGATGGAATGACCTAATGCCTTCAACCATGAGCTCAAATATAAGAAAAATGGCCAGAAGAGCAAAGGGCCAGGGATGTTTTATTCTTTTGTGTCGCACTGAGTGGGCACAGACACGACAACACCAATGAACAACAACATCAAGAAAGAAGAAGCATGATTGCCACAGCCAGGAGATGTTTGTCTGATTGTGGTGAAGGCAGAAGAGGTGCCAGAACAGAGAATTATCCCTCAGCCCATCCAGGAAAGCATGCGGGAAGACTAGCTTCCTAGCCCATCGAGGTAGAGACCAAGGGTTATATGACCAAGAGACTATGGACCAGAAAGAAATTTGACCGCTGGTGGAAAAGAAGTAACTGCAGCAGAAGACTGGATCCTTCATGTTCTATTAGGCTGGACTATGGCAACCTGTTCATTTCCTAATACTTCCCATAATAGTGAGTATGTCCTGTGTGGCCATTGCAGTAGATTATCAAGCTTAGCAAAGCAGTAGTGTCATGGGAGTAGTGATTGATGTTACGATAAAATTTTAAAAGAATGGAAAATAGAGTATGACTAACCTCTGCCCTGTGGAAATTGCCTTGTTTTGGTGCAGCTAGAGTCTCATTCTCTCTACTGAATGTGCAGGAGGGAATATGTGCATGCATCTTCTTCTCAAGGGGGTTTCCATGGGTTAGTTTGAGTCGTGTGAGCAACTACTCCATAACTGCTACTCTGATTTGTGTATATTCATAAAATTCCTTTTTGTGGATTTTTGAGTGGTGAATTGTTCAGTGGATAGATGATGAAATTTGTCTTCTAAAAAAGTAATTTTGAATTCTGAGATCTCATTATTTAAATATTGCTTATGTTCCTGACTCCTAGTAAATGAAACAATGCTAGAGTTGATGGATTTGGGTAATTATCAAAATCAGTTATTTTATTCTTAGTGATAGGACACAGCTCTAAAGTATATGGCACTATATGCATTATTCACAACTAATATGTTTATGCATATTTATTAGGCAAAAGCTGAAGAGTAGTTCTAGGAGATATAACCTTACCATGTCCCTAGATATTCTTTTCTCTTTCTACAATATTTAAGAACCTTGCAAAATATGCTAATATGATTCTATTTATATATGTTAATATAATAGAAAATTCCACAGAGGAAAGTTAATACAGTTTCAACTTTGTTATTTATAGAAAACAAACAAAACTGAACATTTGGCACTGATACATCCATTGTAAATTTACCTGACCTGACCAGTTGCTCTTGAATCAAATCCAACTCATGACAACACCATGTATCAGAGTGAAAATTTTCTAATTAGGGTTCTCAATAACTAATTAGAATGATGACCATTGGGATTCAATGGGTACTCTGTAGGAGAAATATGTGGCAGTTTGTGTCTCTAAAGATTACAGCTTGGAAAACCATTGGAGAGTCTCCTCGTAGATCCTCAAAATCACTGTAAGTGGGAATTGATGAGACAACAGCAGGTTTGGTTTGGGTTTATATTCTACTTATTTTGATATTGGGTAGTTGTCTAAAAGACAACATTGTGAAATGGATATATATTTATAGCCCTAATATTTCGGTTGTAAAATATTTTTTAAATAAGTGTAGCATCCTCCATTGTTATACAGCAATTTTTTCTAGCAATAGTAGAGAAAGATTGTTTCCAAAAACTCCAAATTGGCAAGATCGTGGCCACCATGAGCTCAAGAGTAAAAGTCCCTTGCAATTTCCAACTGTTGGAAGAAGGCCAGAAAGGAGTCAGAGGTGGCACAGTTGGCTGAGGTCCAGATGATGATGAAGACATGACACTTACAAGATAGACAGGGATGATAATTGGGCCTCCAAGAACAATTCACGAAAACCAGATATACAGCCTTAAAATAGAATGTGGACCTCAACACCCAGAAACACCCTCATTTGTAAGATTTGTAACAAAAAGTAGCATGAATGGAGTTAATAGCTCTAAGAGAGTTGTGGGCCCATGAACCACATCAATGCTGACCAAATAGCAGAATTCCTACAGCATCAAAGTTGTCCTTTAAGAACTCCAGTGCCTAATGATGGCTAAAGAAAATATGAACCTCCCTCAGGCGCCCAAAGCACAGTGTTACAGCAGTTCATCACCAAGAACAAACACTGGCCCTCCTCTCATCCGCTCAGTGTAAGAGTCTTCATTTTCCACAGAAGTGCATTTTTTAGATAATGTCATATAGATCTCAAAGAATAGGGCAGGAAATGCCATTCCAGGGCAAGTTATCATAAGACACTATATAGGATGCTGTTTTGTCCGTTTGAAATATATAGGTTGTGCTTTAACAAACAAACAAAACAACCAAATAAAACTCACTGGCATCAAGTTGACTACTGCATTAAGTCTACCCAGCACCCCTTAGTGAAGCTATAGAGTGGGAACATTGGGGGCTTTCCCAGACCTTAAATCTTTACAAGAGTAGACCGAGTCACTGTTCTTTTATGGAACTTCTGTGGGTTTTAACTACTCACCTTTTAATTATCAATTCAATATCTAACCTACTATATCACGGTGCCATATTTACACTTTGTTAAATGTTTTGCGTCTAAGTCATCAGCAATGTTAGTCCAGGTAGACTAGAGAAACAAATTCCGGGTGGAATCCATATGTGTATAAGAAACAGCTTTTTATACAAGATCAATTGTGTATTAAGAAAGCATCCCAGTCGAGCAAGATTGATATTAGCCCACGTGTCAAGTACCAGTATAGACATTCCTCTTCAGACTTATGCAACACAGGCAATGACTCTGAATGCAGGAAATACCACAAGCCAGTAGGTGGAAGTCTTGTGGATCCAATGGTGATAGAGGAAACTCAGAGAAGGCAGGAAAGACATATGGTTCTTTCAGTTCCAAGGCTCTGTTATCAACAGTCTCCATGTGACTTGCCAAAAAGAATGTCTCTTTGGGAGTGAGCATGTATCCTGCCTCCAGTGAGCTATTTATCACCTTAGAACCTCCAAATTAGGTCATCAAACTACGGCCTGATTGACAGGCTAGACAACCCCCATTCTTAATCCTCTCAAATTGATAACAGATTATGGAACTACCGCAAGCAAATCCCAAGATTTTTTTTCAAAATTGAAGAGTATGTTTTTTTCTTAATGATGTAAATCCAAAATATCGATAGGAAAATGCTACTCTGCAATCAGTTTTAGCTAAGTACAAACATTAGTAATGTTAAATAACAAGAAAAGCAATAATAGTAATATTAAAATATGTTAGGGCATTGTTTACGCTGACCTAGCTAGGCAATTTTAAGCTGACACAGGAATCAATCATTCACAGCAATTCCTAACCCCAAAGAACTCCCTCTGAAATCTTGGTGACATTTTCTGCTTTAAGCACCGGAGAATGGAGACATTCCACAAGTCCAGGCAGTGCACAGAATCTATAAGCAGTGCAGGTGTTTTATGCATCTGGCCACAGTGGATTAGTCGAAAGGTGATTTTTCATTATGAATTCAGAATTCCTCAAGCATTGCTACTCTCACACTGTATTGTTGATATTTGTATTACAGGGTAACCCAAACTAAAAAGAAGTCTACACACTGCCTGCCTTTAATGTCTGTCTTCCAGTCTGTCCCACTGCTTCTGGAACTTATCATAGGATCTCAATAAATAGAGATTCACCAATGTTGTTGCTAATAATAAAATTGTCTTAATATGCTTTTAATATCCGCTAACAGTAAATGTATGATTCATATTAATAAACCAAACTAACAAACAAAAATTAATACACAAATTCAATGCCACTGAGTTGATGCTGACTCATATTATCCAAGTAAGACACGGTAAAAATTCCCCCGTGAGTTTCTGAAACTGTAACCATTTACAGGAGAAGAAAGCTCTGTCTCTTTGCCTTGGAGCACATGTTAATCTGTGTAGACTAGAGAAACAAACCCAGAGACACTCATGTGTGCAATAGAGAACTTTATATCAAAGAATAATTGTATCTTAAGAAAACATCCAGCTAGCACAGTGCAGTACAAGTTCATAAGTATAATATTAGCCCATATGTCCACTACTGGTCAATAAATTCTTCTTCAGACTCACCAAACACACAAGCAATGACTCGGAATGCAGGAAGATCACAGGCCAGTGAGTGGAAAGTGTTGTAGATCCAGTGGTGGTGGAAGCACCTCAGCACTGGTGGGGGTCTTCAGATGGCTCCTCCGGCTGCAGGGCTCTGGCTCCATCAGCATAGTTCCACATGGCTGGTCAGTAGGAAATGTGTAGCAGAAAGAGTGTTTCTGGCCTCAATTGAGCTATTTCTCTCTGCTGTACCTCCAAACATGGTCATTTTGCTGCGACCTGATGGAAAGGCTAGGCTCCACCCTGTCCTCATGTTGACAAAGGATTGATTATGTACCTGCCAGAGAGCACTGAGTGTACAGGGGTCCTCAACCAGTGGGATTCGACCCCTTTGGGGGCTGAACAACCCTTTCCCAGGGTTTCCTGATTCATAACAGTTGCAAAATTGCAGTGGTGAAGTAGCAATGAAAATAATTTTATGGTTGGGGAGTCACCACAATATGAGGAAGTGTAAGAAAGGGTCGTGACAGTCAGAAGGTTGAGAACCACTGAACTGCTGACCTTGAGATTTGCAGCACAATGTGTAACAACCATTACAGCCCACAGCTGTGCATTCATGATTGCTATTTATAAAATACATGTGCTCTTAAGATTGCCATTTTTTCCTTTATTTTATGCAGTCAAGGTGTGATGTGCCAATAGGGAGTCTGTATGCATGCACCATGGAGTTGATTACTAAATCTTAATAGACTGTATTATGATATACACCTATACCTCGATTGACTTAAGTGCTTGCTTTACATGAAACATTGTGGTAGTTCATATCTTTTACTTATTATAAGAAGAATTCTTTAATTTCCATGCCAAATTTATAGCATATCAACTCACCTACAGATTTTTGTTGTTCAGGGGCATTTTTTTTGCTTCACAGTTGATTAATATTATGCTTTCCAAAACCAGAATTATTAAACCATCTGGTATTTGTTAAGTAGCTATGATAATTTCAAAAAGTTTTGCAAATATTATAAATTAATTTAAAAACTAGCAGTAAGACAAAGCATATCTTAAAAAATTGGAAGTCAGAATATAGTTGTCTCTAAAAATAGGAGGAAGGTGATTATGTGTAAGACAAGTCTAAGGACTTTTGAACATAAACTTGAGACATAACTGATCACTTGACAATACTCAATAATAAAATTTTAAGAAAAAATGAGGACTTGAAAATTGGCCATTTATTCAAATTAAAGCATAGCATTACCCAGCACCCTGCTCTAGGATTACAAAAGATGCATTTATACAGGTTACTGATAAAGGCTGGAAAAACATGTTTTTCCAAATTGACCAATGTAATTAAAATGATTTAAATTGCATCGATGAAGTTAGGAGAAAATACTTACTTGGCAACACTTAGGTAGATGCTATACATCCATATTTTCACATAGATGTGTATATACACATAGAGAAAGATAAATTTGAGAGGGTGCTAGTAATTCTTACAATAATTGAAAAGAGCAGCATGAGGTAAAGTTATGTGTGTACCACTCTCACTTTCGATAGCACATATAATAAGCTGAGTCTCTAATATAGTATATTTTCATAGGTTTTAACAAGAGAGAATAAAATTGGCAGAATAAAGTCATGCAAATAGAGGACATAAGTGTACGCATTATTCAAAAGAACAATGGAAGAGAGGAACAACAGGAAAGCTTCTGATTTTTCTGATTTTAATACGTGATCTTTGAAGTCTATTAATAGTAAAATAATGAAAATAAATATAATGTAAAATATTTGAAAAATGAAAACAAATAAAACTGATACCATATGTTAATACTCTTTTGGGTTATAGTAGTTAGGAAATACAAAATAACTGTGCTGAGAGATGGAGTGTGATATAAGGTTATCCAGGAATTTCCATAGACACATGGCAATAGATACATATAATGATGAGTACACTTGATAGAAAATGATGATAGCCCCAGTTTAACATAAAAGCCAAATTATTGAAATAATAGAGAACTTGAACTCTGTGGACATATGTCAAACATCTCGTCCTACTAAAAGGACGGTGCCTAATAAATTTGAGGTTTACCATGAATTCCACCTTACAAGAAGAGGAAACGGGAAATCGCTAGATTTCATTCATACGGGGAACAGAGATTAGATTGACTGGGGTGCAGGAGTGATGGAAACCTCCCAGTAAATGTGGCTGTGCCTATCCAGAATCTGACTGACGAAGCACAGAATTGCTCAGCAGATTCAAAGACATTCCCTTGACCTTAGGAAAGCACAGCAAAGTAAATGTGCCCCAGAATCTCATCTGTAACTCCACACTGTACTGTGCTAAGACTGACCGAGGACTCTGTGATACATTCTAATTTTGTATGTCTGCTTGACTGCAGTGCAGGAGAAAGAATAGTTAACAAAATTCTGAGATAAACTTGAATCTTAAATCACTACCTGAAAGTAAGTATGAACAAATGAGAAAAATCTAAGAATAGAATGATTATTAAATTATTAATTTCTTTGAGAAGTTTTGAAAAAAACATTTTCAAAGATGGATCATAACACATATTTTATTCAAAGGTGAGATGTGGATCTTTTAAAAATTAGCATTGTATGGCCTTGCAGTTCTAAACTACATGACGAAATGAATTAAGAATTAAAATTATAAGAAAATTAATTATTAGTGAATCAATCAATGGAATTTACTTAAGGGCATAAACATAAGACTCACAGATTAGAGAACTTGAGTTTACCATTCAAATACTCTTCTCAGGTACATATTTGATCATTTTCAGAGACCCCATATATATAGATGAATGTAGATATATGTAAAATTAAGTTGGACTTTGGGAGTGCTTTTGATAAAGCTTTACATTACTATTCATAAAAGCACAATAGATCAATGACTGAAACCATAGAAGATTGAACTATATACCAACTAAGATATCTAGGTAAAACTAGAAGAATGCTTGATCATGCAAACAAATAGGTCAACATTTAGCTTTCTCCAAAATATTATCAATGACTTTGATGAAAGCAAACTGAATCAAATTGTTATCATATTCATAGATACCTGTATTAATAACAGTTTGGGTATACCTATTGTATATCATAAGCTATTATTATAATTGAGAAAAAATTCCATTTCAAAAGGTATTTATATATTGGTGGACTATTTTGCCTTAATAATAAAATTAATGCTAGTTAAAATGTTCCTATGGATAAAATATATTTTAATGGACTTTGCTGTTAGTAATGCTGACAGAATTTCATAATTACTCTGCATTTTGATTTTGCTCGGGAGAAGTTGTTCTATTTTTTATGATGACATCTAAAGATATTTATTAGATGGCCTAGAGTATCTGAGCACTAAAAAGCAACAGGAAGTAAGTGTTGTTGTGGTTGTTGTTGTTGTTTTCAGGTGCCATCCAGATAATTCAAACCCCTGGTGACCACGTATGCAGCAAAAGGCTACCTTGTCCTGTCCTTCACAACCCCACAGCAGTTCTTATGCAGGAACCGATTGTTGCAAACTCTGTGTCAATCCACCTCTTTGAGAGCTGTCTTCTTTTCTCACTGCTACCCCAATTTGCCAAGGATCAAGTCTTTCTCCAGGGATTGGTCCCTTCTGACAATATGTCTAAAGTTTGCAAGACGAAGTCTTGCCATGCTTGCCCCTCAGGCACCCTGGCAGTGCTACTTTCAGAACAGATTGCTTTTTCCTTTTAACTGTCCATAGTACTTTCAGTATTCTTCTCCGGCATTGCAATTCAAATGAATCAATTCTTCTTGGTTCTTCCTTATTTAATGTCCAATGTTCACGTACACAAGAGACAATACAAAATGTCATGACTTGGGTCAGGTGCACCTTAGCCCTCAAAAAAAGCATCCTTGCTTTGAAAGAGGTCTTTCTTAGCAAATTCATTTAATGGGATAATTAATTTATCTCTGGAATGTGACTACAATTGACTTTGATGGTGGGTCCAAGCTAGATGCAGTCCTTAACAACTTTTACAGTTCCGCCCATTACCATGATGTTACCTACTGGTCCAGTTGTGAGGACTTTTGTTTTCATTTTCACATTGAGTCATAATGCATTCTGAATGGTGCAATCCTTAATAATCATTAGTGATTGCTCCATTTTCTCCTCACTTTCAAAAGCAAGGTGTTGTTATCTGTACATCACAAGTTGTTAATAAACCTTCCTTCAATCTAGATGCTGCATTATTCTTTATATAATCTCAATTCTCTGATCATCTGCTCAGCACAGAGATTTAATAAGTATGGCAAGAAGATACAATTTGACACATATCTTTCCTGATGTTATTCCATGTCAAGCTGTCCAGGTGAAAGTGCCTACACTTGATTCCTTAGAGTTAAATATTAGACCCAAGCTCTAATTTTAATAGTGTTCCTGGCTATATAAGCAACTTTGCATAACTTATATCTTAGATAATTCAAGGATCAGTGGATGATAGTGGTCCTATAGGAACCACCTCTAAAGAAGCAAAGATCCCAGTAACGGGGAGAAAGAGAAAATGATCTACAATGCTGTCATAACTGAAAAAGTTAGAAGATAATAAGCATACCTACTCATGTATACACACATATAAACAACACACATGCACACATATCATCTATACATTTAACTATGCATCTATTTATATATTCACACATGTGTTTTGGATATGCTTAGATACACATACATTGAAATTATAACAATTTTATGCAAAGATCTGGACTTTTTCATCTTATCTCATGTTGATATATCATTGACTTTTGGTAGCCTTTGGGAAAGAGCATAATTTGGGTAAAAGAGTTCCCTACAGCCAAGTATAATTCTTCAATAAGGATCAGAGCTGGAATCTGTTAGTACTTCATATTCTCAGAGTTGAGAGCATGCATACAGGACTTTGAAAGTCATTATGACTAGTGCTCAATAGTAGCCAATTAACTTAATTAAAATACTAAGAACAATTAATAGACAAGATAGGAGAAAAATCTGTGCCAGATAATTCCAAAAAAGAAGATATATGAATCTAAACATTTATCACTGTTATTAGAGAAGGAGATTTATAGAGATAAGATAATTAGATAAGATACATTAAAACAGATTGAGGGTAGGTTAAAAATTATGTAACAAGGGATCTGGTGTCGGGCATCGATGAGCTAAAATTATATTATTATTAATGAGGGGGAATACAGATTGGGGACCCAAAGCCCATCAATAGGTGAGGTGACATCCTTTTGCAGAGGGGTTACAAGGAGGAGATGAGGCAGTTAAGATACAGGGTAGGAGCTATGAAATATGTAACCTTCCTCCAGTTCCCATGCTGCCTCCCACCCACTATCATGACCCCAATTCTACCACATAAATCCAGCTAGACCAGGAGAAGTACAGTGAAGTTGGAACATGGGAAACTTAGCAGAGATGATCCATCAAGACTAGTAATATGAGTGATAATACCAGGAGGGTGGAGGGATGGAGGAATAGAAAGGGAGAACCAACTTGAGGGATCTACATGTAGCCTCCTCTCTGGGACATGGACAACAGGGAAGTGAGTGTTGGGACACATTGTACAGTGTACAGGATAAAAAAAATAATTTGTAAATTACTAAGGGTTCAAGGGGAAGGGGGAGAAGAAGGGTAATATAGGGAGCTGATAATGGGGGCCTGGAGGGAAAGAGAATGTTTTGAGAGTGATGATGGTAATGGGTGTGTAAAAGTGGCCTGCATACAACAGATGTTGTTAGGGATTGTGATGGGAGTTGTATGGGCCCCCAATAAAATGATTCATTATAAAATAAGGGTGGGGAGGGGAAAGGGGAGTTTTTTTTAAAGAGGAGCTTGTACCAAGGGCTCAAGTGGAAAATGCTTGGAAATGTATGTGGCAACAGGTGTGCAAATGTGCTTGATACAAATCATGTACTGAATGTTGTAGTAGCTGTAAGAGCCCCCCAATAAAATTATTTTAAAAAATTATGTAACAATAATGTTTCAAATATTGAGATTAGAATGACTAGAGAAACCTGAAATTCACAGTCAATTTGTAGAGAATCATACATTAGAAAATTACTGATAGGTCCCGTAGGCCCAAGTGTGAGTAATATAATTAAAAATATTATTTCTTATGCTCTTTTTAACTTCTACTTTTATCTCACTGAAGGTTATTTATGTTTACTGAATCAGATCAAAATTAAAACTTTTCAACAGGATTTTCATAGAAAACCTTGCCCTCTTGATGTAGGGAAGTATATATACATTCTTTTTATTGCTAATAAATAGAATCATATTATTAAATGCCAAATCTCAAAAATAGCTACTACATCTTCTTGACACCTCCCACCACCCCTGTCACGCGTCCACCCAAGGTGAACGTCTGGATTGTTTGACATTTTATAAGAGAGTAATGACAGATATAGTATCTGTTTGCAGAAATTCAGAGACATAGAAAAGGACATGGGGGGGTGCAAGGAAAGCTATTACTAAAGGATAATGGAGGACAGATCAGTACTTCAGGGTTACAAGTGGATAGTGAATGGTACCACAAAGCCATACATTCGTCTAGGCAGAAATGCTTACAAGATTGGCTCAAGACCTTTATTCAAGTCAGTCCATGTATGACTCAGGTATTGTGAACTTTGCACCTGAATTTCCTCAGGCAAGTTCTTAACATTATACCACTTCTCTCTGGTCTGGCTATCAATGTGACAGTAATCTGCTTTCTATTTTGAATGTAGTCTTCCTCGGGAATAAGGTATTCATATTGCTAGTTAATAATCAGAAGAAATTCAATGCAGACCAAATTTGTGTGGAGACATAAATGGATTGAATATTGTCATCGCAAACCTAACCATTTACAAATTTTTTCTATGAATTTTAAGCTCTAACACAATATCAATTTTCTGGAACTGGGTTCACTGATCCCTTTGCTTTTGTAAGTAAATATGTTAGGCTGGTCTTGCTAGAGAAGCAAAACCAGTATATATAGAAAGAGAGAAATGTATTGCAAGAAAGTGGTTGCCACATTGTAAAAGAAGGTAAATCCAGCTCAGTTCAAATCCATAGATTAGCTATTATGTTGCAGGCTTTCCTTCACTTGCACAGCATTGGGGGTTGATGAATCAAAAACTGGAATAACCAACTAGGTAGTAGACAGAACACATGTAGAGGCAAATGAAGTCAAGATCAGCAGGTCAGGTTTGTAACTGCAGAGTCTAATCAATCCATGATCAACCAATAAGATCATAGGACACTAATGGCTCCCAGGATCTATAAACCAATAACTCAAATACGCATGTAATAGTTAGGTTTTATGTCAACTAGATTGGGCAAAATTCTATCATTATTTGATATAAGCTTAGGGTGGTCAGTTCCAATTGTAGGATGAATAGAATAAAGGAATATTTTCTTAATCTGGCCATGGTCTTGCTACAGAAGGAGTTTTCATTCCTGGTGTGGCCTACACTTTTGGCATTGCACAGAAGCTAGCTCACTTCTACTGAATCATGATTCTGCATCTGATACCTCAACTTTCTCTTTTATTACCTATCGATCTAAGGGGCCATCAATAAACTGTTAACCTTAGAATCATTGGTCTCATTTTTTTTCAAGTCTGGATCTACCAGCTTTCTGTCTTCTTGCTTCATCTTCCTGATTTCTGTTCATCAGTCCTTGCTACATGACTGAGTATAAGCTTATAGGTTGTGACTGACCCTCAGACATGGACAAGACCAGATTTACCCACTTCTACCATTGTGTGAATCATTTCTTAACATCAATCTCCTAGCACACACATACACAAAGCAAAGGGAGAAATGAAAAGCAGAAGATCTGAACAGCACATTTCAAAGGCAGCTTGAGAATACAAATGAAATGTGAGAATCGCTAGAATTAGAAAGCCAAACAATAATGGCATGCTCAGAATGTATTTACGCTTAAAGAACTGAAATGTATATAAATAATAAAAGTCAAGGATTACATTGCAACATTAAAAGATTTTACCACGAAAATAACAGGAAGCATCGAAAGACAAAGGAAATAATACACAAAATCACTGTACCAAAAAGAAGTAATCAACATTCAAACATTGTGAAATCTAGCATATGATCAATATCCAGTGGTGCTGAAGGAAGAAGTCCAAACTGCATTGACAGTAGAAGGAAAAAACAAGGCCTCAACAGTTGGTGCAATATCCATGGAAATATTCAGCAAGTGTAGGAAGCACTCTCTCCTCTATGCCAGGAAATCTGGAAGGCAGTTAGTTGGCCAACTGATTGGAAGAGATTCATATTTGTACCCATTTCCAAAAGAGTTAACCTAAGAGAATTCTCAAACTATAGAACAATATCAATGATATCATATGGAAATAAAGTTTTTATTGAATATCATCCAATAATTATTGCATCAGTACCTTGACAGGGAGTTAGCAGAGATTCAGGAAATATTTAGGAGAGGATGTGAAACAAGTGATATCATTGCTGATATCAGATGGGTCTTGACTGAAAACAGATAAGAAAAGTAAGTTATTTATTTGTGCTTTAGTGGCTATGCAACACCTTCATCTATTTGGACCATGACAAAACTAAGCACAGTCTTAGAAAAAATGGAATTCCAAAACATATAGTTGTGCTCATGTGAACTGGACATGGAACATTAGGCAACTGTGCAAACAAAACAAGGGAATACTTCATGGTTTAGGATCAAGAAATATGTGTGTCCATGTTGTATCCTCTCACCATACTTATTTAATATGCATAGTGAACAAAGATCAGAGAAGCTAAACTATATGAAGAAGAACTTGGTATCAAGATTGGAGAAAGACTTTTTTATAATTATTGATATGCAAATGACACAGCCTTGCTTTTTTCAGTTAAGAGAACTTGAAGCACTACCAGATAAAGTAAAAGAGTGGCAATGGAATATGGATTATGACAATATAAAGAAAGGTCTCACAACTAAAGCCAGTAGATAACATCATGATAAAGAAGATAGGAATGAAGTGGTCAAGGATTTCATTTTGTTGGTATCCACAATCAATGTTTATGAAAAGAGCAGGCAAGAAATCAAATGACACTTTGCTTTGGGGTCAATATGCTGCACAAGACCTCTTTAAAATGTTGATAAACAAGGAAATTACTATAAGGATTAACATAGACCTGGTCCAGTCATCTCATATATACATGAAAGTTGGACACTGAATAAGGAAGACAGAAGAAGAACCAATATACTTGAATCATATGGTTGGTAAAAATATTATATATAATAATATATAAAATACTGTATATAATATAACAATATTACATATAATTTAAGAATATTATATAATATAAGAATATTAAGTAATATAAGAATATTATGTAATATAAGAATATTACATGTAATATGAGAATATTATATATACATATATATTTGACTTGGACAAAAGGACAGACAGAATGTTCCTTAGAAGCAAGCGTGGTGTGAAAACTTTGTCTCACATACTTTTAACATGTTATCAATTCAGACCAGTCATATAAGCTACAAATGTTCTTGGTAAAGAAGAGCATCACAAAAGAGGGAGACCCTAAGCAAAATGGCTTGACATAGCGGCTATAAAAAAAGAACTCAAACAAAAGAACAATGGTGAAAATGATGGAGTTACACTTTGTGTTTCATTCTGTTGTACATTCCATCTCCATGAGCCGGAGCCAACCTAACAACAGCCACGCACAAAACATGCTTGCTTGTTGGTTGGTTGGTTTTTCCTTTAGAAGACCAAACCTAACACACCAAAGAAGTGGATGATTTTTTGGGGGGGAGGGGAGTCACAAATGCAGAATGCAAACTGTAATAAGCAAACAAGCTCCCTTGCCAGTGTGCACTTATACATGAAGTAGGCCACACCCCTAAGGAGACTTCCTTTCAATGAGTAAGGTCTTTGGACTGAGTAAAATGTTGGTTACACTCTACCCTAACTACCATAAACTACTTACTATGGATTGGCTGCCCAGAGGCTATACTATTATGAAGTTGATCACACTGTGTGATATTACATTCTCGGAGGTTACTAGACTTTAACTGTCACACCACTGAGTACCTTGAGGCAACCAAGTTGATACAAAATCTAATGGTCATAGTGACTATTATATGACAATAGACAACTGGTTTAAGTTTATGGTTCTTCATAATATAGTATGTTTTATGTAAATTCATACAGACAAGTTCAGAAATGACAGTTTTCATTTTATGTTATTCTTCAAATCTAACATTATTCATGCACGTCTGCATTTCATGATCAGTTACCAATAAATGGCATATGCTCACTTGCGTGTTCAGAGCTCTTTTGGGGATTACACTATATACCCGAACTTATTATTTAAAAAAAACAATGGAATTATTTAATGGAAATACAGGTATACATCAATATAGGTATGCCTCTACATGAAGCAATAAATAAGAAGCTGTGAATGAGTGAATAATAGAATCTGATTTATTTGGATGCCCAGCGCAGTATAATAGGTGTTCCACATGCAAATGCTAATTGCTCATTTCTTATGTTTCCTTTTTAATCTTGTTAGTTAATATGCTCTCTAAGTCTTCAGACCGTAGAATAGAGGGTGTGGAGATGACCAACGTGCCCAGTGAGTCAATATATAGCCCATGTACAACATTTTAAAAACCCACTCATGATAGCTTAAGTCAGGTATTTTAGTTTACTATCGAAAAATTTTAGATTCTTGAAATTGAAGGTAACTTAAAGTGCAATCTTTCTGTATAAATTAGAGAGTGTTTAATTCGTCTTTGAATTCATATAGCTCTGAGTAGTATTTAGAGAATGCTTTCATACTTGTTGTCAGAGCATGTAAGGTGTCTTTATGTCATTTCATTAGAAGTAGTACCAAACCCCATACGTGGAAGTTAGTCGGCACAAATCCAGAAAAAGTGCAATTCACCTCCAAATACATAATTCTAGGGTTTTGAAAAACTGTAGTGATGGCAAGAGCTTAAGCCAGGGAATATCGAAGAAAGATATAAAAATTTAAGTGTTCTGATTTTCTGTCTTTGTTTTTGTTTTACTGATCTACTTATGCCAGGAATGTGAACTCCATACTAAAACACATTCCTGCTAATATAGTTATTTTAGGCAAGAATTCCTCCTTTTAAAAAAACAAAATTGGAGCCTTTTATCTTCAGAATTAAATTGTTAAAACTCCATGCCAATGGGGCTGATAATGGCAACATTTGTGCTATTTTTCCTCAGAAATAATGTGTGAGGGTGGGTCCACGGTAGGAGACCTGAGGAAAGTAATCTGAAGAATCATATTCATTTCTGAAAGTGTCTGAATGCCCTGCTGCTATCTATAAATCTGATTCTTTTGTCAATAATGTAACCAATAGTAGCAAGTCCAAACTGTGACTGAGTTTCAATCTTCAGTGTACTTTAATTTGCAGGCTGATTAATTGGTTTTAGTGAAGTTGGGAAATTCAATCTGTCTACCTTTATGAAATGGCAGGCGTAGAGCATAACTTCGAGTGCAGGGAGTAACCATGCAGTGGGCTAAACTCGATGAAATCAGGACCTTGTGTTTCTCTGCCTTTAGCAGTTTCAGCTACCTGCTGGGTTAAGGGTGGAGGGAGTTTCTTTCTTTCTTTCTTTCAATTTCTTATAAAATGTAGAGTTTTCCAGAACAAACTTTGGGGGGCAGACGGTGTGTTTCTCTTCAACTTTAAATACATGTGTTATTGAGAAGTTGGAACACTATCTATCGGTTTGTTCTATTATGGTGGCTCACTTGTTATTATGACGCTGAAACCAATGTCACAGGTATTTCAAATACCAGCAGGCTCACTGCGGATGGAAAAGAGTGCATGGGACTTTCAGATTAAACACTGCCAGGAGAACAGGTCTATTGAACTACTGCCAAAAATTGGCCCGTGGTATGAAAGCCCTATGAAAAGTGTCAAATCTTGACAGATAAAGTGTTTGACATAAACCCGTTGATTCAGAAGACAGAAGATACTGAAACACACAGGGCCTAGAACTATGACCACCTGCATACCCACAGCTGCAAGATATCCTGAACGGAACAATTTCTAAGTAGCTACGCCTGTGATCGCCTTGAGTTGGGGCATTCACCACAGCAACCCATGACACCATGTCCAATAATTAATAATTTAGACACGCTGTACTTGCTAAAGGAGTTCCAGTGCCACAGTGAGTGACAAAATGCTATCCTAATAGCAAGGCAGGCATTTGGAACCTCTCAGTTGCTCTGCGGGACTAGGAGGTGAGAAAGATGAGAATTTCTGCTCCCATAAAGATCCCTCCTCCCTTGTGCTCCCAGGACAGCATTTGAAACCCACAAGGCTTCTCCAGGTTTTCTGAATGGAAATTGACTCAATGGGAACAAGTTTGGAATTTATACTTGCTAAGTCCTGGGAGAAATGGTATTAGAAAGAGTCTCCAGCACTTTAGGATGAAAGAAGAAAGGAATATCCAATGAGATGCCAGAATGGTATAATAAGTAGAGGACAGTACTATGTAATGGAATTCTACTTGAATATCAAATTTATTTCAAGAAGCCAATGGGCCGCAGTGACTTGAAGCTTATGTAACTTAAGGATATCAAGGAAGCATTTTAGAGCACCAATGGGCATAGGAGGAGCCCTGGTAACGTAGTGGTTAGGCACTGTGGCAGCTGTTTGAAATTACCAGCTGCTTTTTTGGAGAAAGATGGGATTTTCTATTACCTTAAAAAAACTGACAGTCTTAGAAATTCACCAGGGCAGTTCGACACTGTTCTACTGAGTAAGCATCAACTCCTGGACAATGAGTTGAGTTGTTGGGTGTTGACAATAAAAAACAAACAACCCGGGCTCTAGAAAAGTGAGACTCTACAAACATAGTGGGAGAAAACTGTAGCAGGTGCATGGGAGAGAGAGAAGCAGGATCATGGCGGCTTCCAAAAGTGGAATTCAGCAAGGAAGGGGAAGAGGAAGAACAGGGGTTGGTTCTGGTGGAAGTGTCAGGAATTATTGATTCAGACTTTCTCTCAAAATGTGAAAATAAATACAAGATTTTGATACTCTTGGGACGCATGTTTTATTTCATGGAGGTAGGGAGGAACATGAGGATGCAGAAGGCAATAATGAAGCAATGTTAAAATACAAATGTCATTCAATGAAGAAGCGCAACATGAGAACTCTTCTGACAGATGAGAAAGAAGAAAACATAGATGGTATGGAATGGCTGCAAATCTATGATAATGATTCCTCCTATAGACCCAGCATGATGTTGGGTTTATATTTTTTGGAGGGGGTGCATCACTGCCCTTTGGTGGGAGTAGGAGGCCCAGCCTTGCTCCTGGAGAGTTGCTGCTGGATTTGAACCACCAACCAAGTGGGCCGCAGTCCCACACACAACCACTACACCACCGGGGCTTTGCCCTGACCCTGCATAATTTTGTAGCATTCTACGTGAAGAAGAAGACAGAGTCACTTCAGCCCCCCCCCAAATCTTTAGAATTGAAGGAGCCCGAGTGTCAAATGACAGATAATTCAGACCAGAGTTATGAACAAGAGAAACCACTGCAATGGAATATGGAGGATTCTACTCCTCTTATTGAGATCCCTTCTTTTGATAAAGAAGGTTTTGTTTTATGGATTCTCAAGATGATACATTGGAAGCCACTCATCAAATCATTTTTTTCTCCTAATACTGCATATCATGAACTTGGTAGTTTGTAAATCTGTAGGTTTCATTTGTTCATCTATTTTATTCTTTTTGTTGACTTTACAATTATAGCAAAACCTAATATAGCAGTCATTCCAAGACCTAGCATGAATTGAATTAAAAACCAGTCCGCAACCTGGCTAAATTAATCCTCATCTCTGATGAATCCATTAAATTACGTAATTTTTATTAAGGTAAGTATATTAGTTTTCAATTACAAGCATCATAAATTACTATAAATTTTTATTGTTGGCTACCTTGGAGTCTCAGCTAAATTGACCCCAGGTATATTGGGACTGGGAGGACAGAGTGAAGATTCTTCCAGCTGAAAACCGTGGTGCTACTATGTGATCAGACTGCTTCTCTTGCTCTGTAAACCACTCAATTCAGTGAGCCTGGTACCAAATGAGATCTGATAAAGCTGACTGGGTCCTGTGAGTGCAGACATCATTCCAATCCTGTGACTGCTACTGCTGCCGCTGCTGATCTCACCTTCTTTTGTGGAGGAGAGAAAGAAGCGTCTCTCTTGGTTCAGTCACTCTGGTACCGCCAGACTTACTTCTACTTGATACCTTGTGCATTTTGTTAAAGCACACAGAAAAATCTAGAGAAGTATAAAGAAGTAGAGTGGAGGATTCTTGAGATTGTTAGTCCTACAAAGGAAATTAATCTAGACTATCATTTTTCTGTTAGAATCAACTTGTCACTAAATGAGTAACCTTATGTTGGAAAAGGAAAACAAAGTCTTAAATTTTTGGAGAGAAGGTAGTGTGCTTTAGCTCCCTGCTAGTTAATAAGGGTAAATGTGTGAAATTTACTCAAAGAAATGTTTGATCTTCAACAACAACAACAAAAAAGACTGAAGAAAACTGGGATGCTAGGTGCAGTCCATAAGTGGATCATATATTCCTCCACAGTGATCCCTCGACATGCTTATGTTCTCAAAGGAAATTAGCACCTCAATTCTATTGCCACTAGATCCCTGTGTCCAACAGTGTAACGCATTGTCCTACCTGTAGTCATCCACACATGTTTTGGTATGAATTGATATGTTCACCCTTTTGGCAATTTATGATATATAAAATAATCTTCACCTGCACATTCATTAAACTTACTCAATCTTCTCTAGTCATTGTGCAGCTTTTGACCTCTATTAAGGAAGTGAAAGTTCCATGGTTTGGAATTTTCCATAGTTCATCGGAGTTGTCAAGGTGACACCTTTAGTTTTGAATGCCTTAAAGAAGTCTTTTGCAGAAGATTTGACCAATGCAAAGATGCATGATCATTTTGTGACTGCTTCTTTCATAAGTGTTGATTGTTGCTCTGAGTAAAATGGAATCCTTGAAAATGTATCACTATGATGTGTGTTTGGCTGCGTTGTCTAGAAAAAAAAATCCAGTGATACTCATATATGTGTGTAAGAGAGAACTTTATATTAAGAAGTAATTATATATCCATCAAATATCCCAACCTAATCCAGATCAAGCCCATGAGTCCAATATGAGTCCATAAGTTCGATGCAAGTCCTCAAGTCCTTCTCCAGACTCATGCCACTGCAAGCAATGATACAAAATGCTGGAAGATCACAAACCAGTGACTGCAATAGTGCGGGGAACACCTCCAGCCTCTCAGGTCTCTGACAGGTCTCCAAAAGGCTCACCAGCAGGGTGCTGAAGCAGAGGGAGGGAGGAGCCAGCTGCGGGAAGTCATTTATTTCAGTAGGCCTCCAAGTGAGGCCATCAGGTGCAACCTGATTGACAGGGTAGACTCTACCCCTACACATGTTTTAATCAAATTGACATAAAATTATTGAATTATTGGCCAAGTTGCAATGCTTTTCATAGGCATTAGGTTTTCATTAGTAAGTTTATTAAGTTTTCTTTACTTTCAGTAAACTGCTTGGTATCATTAATTGACCAAGAGATGGAAGTGACTTGGTGCATCAGGACAAAATATCTCTCTCTCTCTCTCTCTCTCTCTCTCTCTCTCTCTCCTATTTTAGAAGAGATATAAGTAGGCTTATATTATTAACTTTAATGAAGGTAAGGGGGAAGATCACAAGGCACAAATGAAAAATGAATGTGCTTTTTATTTCCACAGCTCTGCTGTAACATAATGACCAGAGAAGAATGGCATGTTTTGCCTACCTATATAAGACAGGCATGGGAAGCAAGCCTGAAGAGAAAGTAAAGGGACCAAAGGTACTGGAGGGCTTAAAGTGGGAAGAAGGAGACAGGTGAAGGGAGTGGTAAGTGGACAATGCCATAGACAAGAGAACAAGTAGGGAATTAAAATGAACAACTAGGAGAACATGGCAAGTGTTGGAGCATTGAAAATTGAACTGAGAAGAATTACTAAGAGGCAGAAGAAGGGTGAGTATGATGATAGAGAAGGATGAAGGTAAAATGTAACAGAGGAAAGATATAGGAAACAAAACTATGGATAGAAGATATGTGTGCATTTATATGAATATATTAGTTCATAAAAATAGAAGTATTGGTCTTGGTACATATATTTATATATCAATGCATTTAGGAAGTAGATGGATTTGGGGCCTCTGTTCAAGCCGTCCTCACTACAAGAACACTTTTTGGTAACATTTTGGCATTGAAAACTGAAGTCAAAATAGGTGCAGAAAATAATGATGCCTGACTAACAGAATAGATAGTGTCTGGGGTCTTGAAGTCTTGAAGTTAGACATAGTTAAACAAGTTAAGCCATCTAACATAGGAGCAACAAGTCCACATGGAAAAAAGCACATCAGCTTGTGGGACCATGAGGTGCTGATGGAATCAGGTAACAGGCATCAGAAGACCTCAAACAAACAAGCAACAAAAAAAAAACACTTACTTTTGAGAATGAGGAGGGTTGGAGCAGAGACCTCAAACTCATTGGTAGATAATGTGACACCCCTTCACAAAAGATTCACAAGGAAAGGATGAGTCATCCATTGTGAAGTATAGCACTGAGGAAGTACACAATATTCCTCTGGTTCCTTGAGTTTCTTTGCCCCTCACGATCATGACCCCCACTTCTGCCTTTCACCGCACTAGGCTTGACAATTTGAATCTAGGTCAGATAAACCCCTCAGGAGCAGAAACGGGAGAAGCAGTATGAGGAAGATAGGAGGAAGGTGGGAAGAGAAGGGGGGAAGAAACCAAGAGGAAAGGGAGACAGTGGTTGGTATAAGATGAGAAAATTTAAATTTATAATTTATTTATGGTTGATGAGCATGGGAGGAAGGAGGGAGGGTAAAATGAGGAGCTGATACCAACAGACTCAAATAGAGTGTAAATGCTCAGGAAGGAATGATGGCAATATATGTACAAATATGCTTGATACAATTGATGTGTGGATTTTTATGAGCTGTAAAAAGCCCTGAAAAAATGATTTTAAATTAAAAAGAAAGAGGAGTATATTTTCTCACAATTCACTGGCAGCTGCTGCTGTGGATATGGTGTTAGGTGTCACTGAGTCAGCCACCATGCTCCATGGTCCTAGAGAGAGCGGAACAGATGGTGCGTGGTTTGACATCATCTTGCTCATTGTTCCTATGCTTGAGATCCTTCATGTAGTCACTCTGTCCATCCATCTCTTTAAGGACCCTTGTCTACAAGAACCATCTCCTTCTTTGGGGACATAACAGACCCCAAATATATATGGCAAAATCGTATGATCCTTGTCTCAAAGAGCACGTGGTTTATACTTCTTCCAAGACAGATTTGTTTGTCCTTTTAGAAGTTAATTATTCTTTCAATATTCTTCGCCAGCACCACCGTTCTAACCCAGTGATTTTTCTTCAGTTCCTTTTAGTCAATGTTCAACTTTCACAACCATACACGGTGACTGAAAACACCTTAGAGTGAGTGAGAAGCACTTTAATCCCCAAAGAAACGTCCTTGCTTGTCAATACACTGAAGAGAGCTTGTGCAACCGATTTCCCCAACACAGAATGGCTTTTAATCTCTGACTGCTGTTCTCCTGATAATTAATTGTACATACAAACGAGATGAAATCCTTGACCACTTCGATCTTTTCTCCATTTATCATGATGTTACCCACTGGTACAACTCTGAAAGTTTGGGTTATCTTTTCATTGAGTTATAGTCCACAGTGAAGGCTATAATGCTCTGCTTCACTAGCGTGTGCATCAAATTCTCCTTAATTTCAGTAAGTGAGTTTGTGTTCTCTGTATATCAGTTCTTAATAAATTTTCCTCCAACCCTAAGGCTTCTTCTCTACTTAATCCAGCTTCTCTGGTTGTTTCCTCAGAATACAGATTGAATAAATATAATGAGAGGATTCCACCCAGTCACACACCTCTCCTAATTTTAGACAGTGCCAGATATTTTTTTGTTCTGTTCCCCAAACTCCCTCTTGATTGTATAAGTTCTGTGTGAGCTCATTGGAATGTTCTGGAGTTCACATTGTTCTTAATGTGATCCACAGTTTGTTGAATTCCTTTGTATTATTAATAACACACAAACACTTTTCTCTTTCTCTCCTCTTGGTCAGGATCCAGCTGGCATCAGCATCGATAGCCTTTGTTCCACATACTTTGCTGACACTTGCCTGAACCTCTGGCAGTTCCCTAGCACTGTACTTTTGAATGATCTTCAGCAACATGTCACATGATACAACAGTATCGATGATGCTGTTCTATAGTTTGAAAATTTTGTTCATCACCTTTCTCTGTAATGCTGCAAATATGAATCTCCTCTGGTCATTGAGCTAAATAGCTGTCTTCCAAATTTCTTGGCATAGAAGAATGAGTGTTTCTAGTGTTTCATCAGTTTGCTGAAACATTTCAGTTGGCATTTTAACAATTTCTGGAGCCTCATTTTAGGTGAATGCTTTCATGGCTGTTTGAACTTCCTTCAGCACCATTGGATCTCTAATATGATTAAAATGATTAAAAATTCACCATCTTTTGTTATGGCATATTCCTGTGTATTCTTTTGATAGTTCCTGCATCATTCACTATTTTGCCTGAAGACTCTTACCCTATATTAAGTCAAGACTTGGGTTTTTTTGTCTTGAGTTTTTTCCATTTCGGATAGACTGAGATTATTCTTCCTTTTTGGTTTTCTAAGCTTTTGGTCTTTTCACATTTCATTATAATAGTGTACTTGATCTTCTTGAACTGCTCTTAGAATTTTTCTATTCAGCTCTTTGATGTCATCATTTTCTCTAATTGCCTTATCTGATCAATGATTAAGAGCAAGTTTAACTTCTTCTGACATTCATTGAGATGTTTTCTTTATTTCCTGTACTTGTTTAATGATCTATTTTTATGGATGTTCTTGATATCTGTGGTGATGTGTCAGTCTGGGTAAACTAGGAAAACAATCCACAGAAATGTATATGTATGAGAGAGTTTTATATAACTGGTAAATATACATTAAGAAAGCATCCCCACCTAGTGCTATACAAGTTCATAAGTCCATATATCTGACACGTATCTAAAAAGTTCTCCTCCATCTCACAAAGCACATGCGATGATGTTGACTGCAGGAGAAAAGTGGGCTTGTAAACAAACATCTCAGTGTAGGCAGGGGTCATCACATGGCTGTTCCAACAGGCAGGGCTGTATCAGTTTAGGTTTATGTGGCTTCTCCTCAGGAATGTCTTGCAGGAAGTGATCCCTGCCTGCTGAAGCAAGAAACTGGATAAAGCAGCTGTACCCTGGTCTGACTACCAGACTGCAAGAGACCTGAGAACTAGAAAGGCTAGGCTCATGGAGCCATTTATCTTTCCACCCTTCAGTGAATCCCACATGTTTATTGACCAGGGTGGCACAATAAACCTTAACTATCTCAAGTAGTTGCACAACGTCATATCAACTTGAGAAAAGACTGACGGGATGGAATCTATCTTGTCAAACATGTGACAGCCTGGTGGTCCTTGCTTATGGTCCTTGCTTACGATGTTCTTATGAGGATTCTGGGACTTCTCTTTTTCCTCCATGAAGTCTGGTCATACTCTCTCTGCTTCATTTTCCTGTTGACAAGCCACATGAAGCCAACACTGATTGCAGCCAGAGTCTTGGAGATGCACCCAGGGCCAATGGATTCATAGGACTTTTCACCCACTGACCTGTGATCTTTCTGCATTTGACATCAATGTATGTGATTACGTGAGTCCAAAGTAGAATTTGTGGACTGATAATGAACATGTGGGCTAAGATCAAACTTAAGGACTTACTCTGGACTGGGCTGGGATATTTTATTGATATATAATTACTTCTTGATATAAAACTCTCTCTTGCACATATATGAGTGTCAATGGATTTGTTTCTGCAGTCTACATGAACTCACATAATGTCTTCCCACAGTTCATTAGGTCTTCTCCCAACAGTGTTTATTCCATCAGACCTGAGCTTTAGATGGTCTCTAAATCCAGGTAGAACAGACTCGAGATCATATTTTAGCTTGTACGGACTTGTTTTAATTCTTTTCAGCTTCAATCTGAACTTACATATGAGTAATCAATATTCTATTCCACAGTCAGCCTTTGCCTGATTTTAGCTTTTAGTATTGATCTTCACCATCATCTTTTCCCACTTTCAGTTTGTTTCCATGTATTCCATCTGGAGAAGTCTATGTGTAAAGGTACATTTATGTTGTTGAAATATATATTTGCTATGAAGCAGTCATTGATATTGCAAAATTCTATGATATAATTTCCAGTTTTGTTGCTATCACTAAGGCTATATTTTCCAACTACTTTTTCTTCCCAATTGCTTTCAAATCCTTGAATTTTAATGGACAATAATTACCTATGCAACTTGATTGCATGTTGAGCAATTTCTTACTATTTTGGTTGAATTCTTCAATTTCTTTACTCATATTTCTATGGTTGTTGCACAAATTTTGAGTCATAGTAGTTGTATGTATTTGATTTATTTGAAGACAGACAGATATAATCTTATAGATCTTCAAATGTCCATTGTAAGAATGAATTAAATGCATTGTTCTTGATTATACCATTCTAAACATAGTAAATCTTATGATTTTCTGCTTAAAAGTGGCCAATACCAATCCATTTCAGTTCAATAAGACCCAAGCTATTGATGTTTATGGATTCCATTTCCTTTTCAATGACTTCCAATTTTCCATGCATTCCAAGTTCTTTTTGTCGATGCTTGCAGCTATTTCTTTTTACCTTGACTTGTGCCCCATCTGCAAATGAACATTCTGAAGCTGACATTCTTGCAGGCCCTCTCATCACCATGGTCAACTCAACTTGGAGAATGCAGCTCCTACTCCGTCACATATTGACTGCTTTCCAACCTAAAGGGACCCTTACTCAGACAGTATCTTTGACAATGTCTTGCTTGGGTTCATTAGACCTTCAATGTATGACAATGTTTCCATGTGATGCACAACCTTTTTCGCAGCTATTTCCTCTGACCTGGGCAGCCAATCATTTCTTAGTCATATGTTGATTTGGAAGCTTCCCTGCAATCTGTTCACTTTGGATTACCTGGATGGAATTTGAAGTGTCCGTGAAATGGTTTCCAGCATATGTGCAATATACAAGCCACCACAGTCCAACAGACAGACAGACAAGTGGTGATTTCAACAGATTAGATGTCCAAAAATTTGGCATTGACTATAGAGAAAGACTCTGTTATCTGGAGAAGATCTCTTGCTGGTTAGTCAACTCCAGTTTTCCTAGGTGTTCTGCACATGGCAACATGCCAGGTCCTAGTGCCTTCTCTTTGTGGCTTCATCTGCTCTCATTTATGCCCAGGATGAGAATGTTTTTGATATGCCCTACACTGAGATCTCTCGTTTCCTACTAGGTTTACACTGGAGTCATATATCCACATGTCAGGATATCATCATTTATTTTAGATGGGCATATTGACTCTGTGAAATAGAGGGAAAGTAAGATTCTGAGATGAACAGGGTGGTGAGCACTCTGATGAGACCTCTAATGAGAGTAACTCTACAATGCCACATTCCAAACGCAGAGCTGGAGATTTAGGCCAAAGTTAATTTTCTTCAAAATCCATTCCATTTTCCTTCATATAGGAGTCCTGTTAGTTTAGTGGAATATGTATTGGCTGCCAACAGCAAGCTCAACCATTCAAATTCACCATTCAAATTCTCAAGGAGAATGATGAGTCTGCATGCTCATATGAAGAATTACAGCCTCAGAAATTCAAAGTTTCATTTAGCCTTTTGGAGTTGCTGTGAGTTAAAATCTCATACATAAAGGTTGATTTTTTTTGTCTTTATCACCACTTAAGAAACTTGTACCTGAAATGTTATTTCCTCTGTGAAAGTCATTTAGCATTACATTGCATTATACTATCATTAGCTATTCTATAGCTAGCTAGCCTGATAAGTATTATTATTTTGAAATCCAAATTTAATAGATTAGATATTTATTGTTCAAAAGTGGGTGAGGCCAAGTGGAGATAGCAAGCTGAGTGGTTATGTGAACACTTCTTGGAGACCCATAGCAATTGCAGCATGGCTGACAAACTGACTGAAGAGCAGATTGCAGAAATCAAGGAAATTTTTTCTCTTTTTGACAAGGATGGTGATGGAGCTATAACAACAGAGGGTCTGGGAGCTGTAATGAGGTCTCTTGGGTAGAATTCCACTGAAGCAGAATTACAAGACCTGGTTAATGAAGTAGATGCTGATGATAATGGCACAATTGACTTCCCAGAATTTCTGACAATGATGGCAAGAAAACTTAAGGACACAGACAGTGAAGAAGAAATTAGAGAAGCACTGTATGTGTTCTATAAGGATGACAATGACTTTATTAATGTGGCAGAACTCTGTCATGTCATGGAAAACCTTGGAAAGAAGTTAACAGATGAAGAGGGTGATGAAATGATAAGGGAAAAACACAAACTGATGGTTATGGCCAAGTAGATATGAAAAGTTTGCATAAGTGATGGCAGTGAACTGAATGCATTTTACAAAATGTGTCAAATACCCTGTCCAAATTTGTTTATTGGCCTTTTCATTGTTTGTTACTTACCTGCAAAAGGTTTCCCCAAACTGTGAAAAGAATCTGCA
The DNA here is from genome assembly GCA_004026705.1 of Nesogale talazaci. Lineage (NCBI taxonomy): Eukaryota > Metazoa > Chordata > Mammalia > Afrosoricida > Tenrecidae > Nesogale > Nesogale talazaci. The sequence goes on along the minus strand of PVJH01009346.1, from coordinate 22,427 downwards.
TAGATAGTTATTAGGACTTCCTTTCTCCATGTTCTCTTCCCTTTTCTTACAGTGCTGAAGCTAATTTTCAAAAATTGATCAAGGAAGATGCTGAATGTGGGCTTCCTCTGGATATATCTAAACCCTTACATATATCTAAACTTAGATACAACTGGTCAAGTGAGGGAACTTTTGGTTTATGCCATTTTTAAAGTAGATTTCTTTGGGTACTGTCACATTTGGTTGCTGAAGTGTGGAGTTTTAACTCATTTAGAATATGGACAGTCAAAAAGATGTACTTAAAAGTTGCAAAATTGCATAATAGGTGTCTTCACCAAGTACTCATTGACTGTTTTTTGTACTGTTGGTTATGTACCAGAAGCATTTCCTTTTATTGTCACTTGCTCTTTTAACTTTATTTATTTAACCACTTCAAGAAAATCTGCTGTGAAAAAAAAGAAAATCTGCTGATGGCATCATTTGCCTCAAATCCAATCCAAGTTGAATATTTGTTTTCTAATAAAAATTACAATAAAATGGCCTAAATTGGCATACTACCTGTTGAATGCATTAATAGCACAGATGTTTTGAACCTTTTCAAGACATGTTTTCTTAAGCACCGGAAGCATCCCGTGATGAGGTCTGTGGGAGGGTCTCAAAGTTGCCATGTATTCCCAGAGTTTACCTATAGAATACTGAAACTATAAAGTCAGAGACAATTATGTGATATATGAACTCATACTTGGAAATAAAATTGTAACTATTAGACATTATCCTGTCTTTTTAGAGACACTCAGACTGAGAATGGTCAAATTAATTTGGACACATAGCAATCTATAGGGTCCCCAAATCTTGAATTCTTCAGGAGAGAATAGTCTCATATTTTTCTTGCAGAGTGGCTGGCCAGTTAGTGACCAGATGTCCCACTTTTGGTGGGACAACTCCAATTTCAAACAATTTTTCCCCATGTCCCACAGTTTTTAAAAAGTTCTGATTGTTGGAAAGAATGCACAAGCTAGGGAACAGCGGGAGAACGGGAAGGAAATATACCCCTTCTACACCGCCTCCCCCCACACCATCAAGGTGCTTTACCAATGTTAAAATCTGGTCTCTTTAGGTTGACCTAATATGTCTAACCAACAATTTTATCAGGGATCCTTAGCCAGATGACCCCAAATAAATTATGATATTTGAAAGAATCAACTTACTGTTTGACATGATCAATCATATAGTTATGATACATTGAGAAAGTGATCTTTATGTCTAGTGATATAGTGGCATGAATATAGGAGCGTCTACCCACCCACCCACCCACCCCAAACCCATGTTCATTTGTTTTTGAAGTTTTTTTCACCAGCTCAGACTGTTAATCAAGCTTTATTTGGAGGTTGGGAAAAAATTGCCTAACTGAGTGAAACAAAAAAAGGTCTATCTGTGGCAGATAGGAGAGTGATTTCACCACCATGACAATGCACTTGCTAATGCAACCATCTCAATGTGCTGGTTTTTAACAAAAAGCAACATGCTTCTTTTGCCCAACATATATTATTCATCTGACCTCATGCATGCAAAGTGATCTGACTATGTATAAGAGATGACAGAAAAATTAGGGAAGTGCTGTCAGACTTCCAAACTCATGAGTTTGGGAAATATTTCCAAGGGTAATGGAGAGTACTTTGAAGATGATAAGGTTGCTTTGTAAAAAAAGTTTAAATGCATAAATTTGAAAAAATACATTTTATTGGGGATACCTTCTCACATATTTCCAGTTCAATTGACATATTCATTGCCATTGAGAGGAGCGTTCTCCATCTTGTTTCTTATTGTCATCCACACTTACCAATCAGGTTAGAGGCTAGGCATTCTTAGCAGAGGGAAATTATGGTCTAAAGACTCTCAGCGGATATTGTGTGCTCCGTGTGCCCTCATAATTTACTTCTGATATTAATTACATTTTCTACCTCAACACCTTCACCCTCGAAAGATGCAAGAAATGTGCCCTGATATAATTTCCTGGAAATTCAGGGCAAAATATATTTGAAAATAATAAGTAATGAATGGATAAAATATATCTTTCTTAAAAGCATTATTAAAATACAACCATGTTAATGGTAATTCCTAAAAAAATGAAACATTGTGCTAATATGTATTTTTGTGCTAATATGTATTTTAATGGTTCATTGGTATACTTTTCTTAGTTGGAGAACTGTAGATCACTTGACACAATATATTATATACCTGTTCTCAATAGCTTCAAAATTGTTTTTTCATATTTTTTCACTTCAGCAAACCCATTCAGTCTGACAAAATATTGAAATATTAAGTATCTTCATTTAGGGAGATTTGTAACTGGAATTGTAAACACTTGGCATTCCTAACTGTGTGACATCATTTTTTCCCATCATTTGTTGATTGAATAAATATATGAGAATAGGCTGTGATTACGTGATGATATCTCCTTTATGTTTATGGCTCTTTCTTTCTTTCTCTTTCTCTTCAGTGTTGTCTATTACTTTACCTAAAGGGAACTTGAGGCATGTAACATTTAAATATTTCTTTGGGCTTTATAAATGTTTGATAAAAATTCCTTTCCTTACATATTTGATTCTAGCTCACTAGTAAGCCATACTGTAAGCTTTGGTTTCTATATGAAGAACATTTTTGTAAACAATTTCTATGATTTTTTAAGAATGTTGAATAAATAAACATCTCTACATAAAAAATCCATTGATAGAAAATCCTACCTACATTTATTAAAACTAATTTGCTTCCTTTGCCAGAAGGAATGTCTTTCTTATACCAGAAAAACAAAATGCATATATACATATCAATTACACATACTTAAATTATACACAGATGTACATTTGACAGAAAGCAGAGTCATCTGACTCTGAGAAAGTGATTAGTGTCTTAGAATCCTCAAACGCTTAGCCCACTGCACCACCACAAAAACTTCTTGAAGTCTTCTAAAACTAAAAGGAAAAATGGTTTAATTTGACTGGTTAAAACAAAAATCACATCATTACGAATGAGGGGGAGAGCATGGAGGGGAACCACTAGTGGGTAATTGATCACACCTTTACAGGGGAGTCACGGGGACGAGACAGAGCAGTCAAGGGGCAGCCGGGCAGTGATGATGCATACACGTTTCCTTTGGTTCCTGAAGCCTTCCTCTCTGCCCCCCAAATATCATGGTCCCAACTCTACCTTACAAATCCAGATGGACTGGAGAAGGTACACTGGTGGATAGAGGAGCTGCAGATATGGGGAACCAGAATGGGGGAGCCCCTTTGGGCCAGTGGTTAGATTGGAGCTGCTAGAAGGGTGGAGAGAAGGGTAGAGAGACGGAACCAACTGCAAGGATAAACACATAAGCTCCTATTTGAAGGATGGGCATCAGGGGAGTGGGTGGGGGGAGAGGTCAGGCAGTGTAAGATATCACAGAACAATAACAATGTATAAAGTATTGAGAGTTGGTGGGAAGAAGAGATCAGGGAAAAAGGGGAAGGGATGGAAAAGCCGGTACTAGGGACTCAAGGGAAAAGGCTGATTGGAGAATGATAATAGCAGTGGACATGTGAAGGTGCCTGGCACTGTATGTTTATTTATATATTGTGGAAAACGATGTACAAACCCCCAATAAAATGATTTAATAAAAAAAGTCTGCTGTTAACATTATACTCCTTTGAGAATGATCTATATGGGATCATATTGGAACAAACAACTTAAAAGATCAGACAGAAACATGAAGGAACATTGGCTCTATGTTAAAATGGAAGCACAACCAGGAAAAGAGTGTGATGATGGTCACACAACTCAAAGAATGGAATCAGTGTCACCGAGTTGTTCACTGAAGCTGTTGATTCGCTAGGCTTTCACTGTGCATGCTCTCACCATCAAGATGAAAACCACTGGAACTTGGAGGAGGGTGGGGGTGGGGGAGTTAGTGGACTCAACTTAGGTTTTAGGATCTTCTGGGTGCTGTTAAATGAAAAGAATACCATTGATGAGTTGTTGAAGATGAATTCATATAATGACAAGCATAAAGTAGATACTCAACAATTCCTTAATTGTATTAGAAAAATTGCATCGATTCCATGCGGTCACAGTCATTTATTAACTGCATCCAGAGCACCAAATAATGCAAATTCTCCAAAAAGAATGATAACAGGAGAGACACTTGCTTTCAGAATTGTAATGTTAGATGTGGGACTGGACTTCTACAACTGCTTAAAGATTTCTTAGTTTGTGTTTTTAGACAATATGCAATACTTACTGAATTTTACATGAAAGCTGTGTTGTTTGGTATGTGATAAGTATTTCACTGATCCCATTTATAAGGTGGAGGTGGTCACGAGGCTAAAAAGTCCACCGGAGAAAAAATTTCTGCCAGGACCCCTGAAGGCCTCTGCCTGTGGCCGTACTGAGCGAGCTAAGAGGGGTGGAAGCACAGCGCAGCAGCTTTCTTCTCTGTCCTAGTATTCATCTCTCCCTTTCCATCTGGCAATAAGGGAAAATAAACAAAGACAACAGCATCTGTTGCTCCTGCTGCTTTAAATTAAGCTGCCTTAGTTTAATCAGTTCCCCAATCAAATTCTCTCCACCTTTCCAGGGAGTGTCTGCTCTTTAGTTCGACACTCCCTTTGTTAAGGTTACTAGCCTCCACAGGGAAAAAAATGTCAAAGGGGGCAAAAATCATGGTTAAAGCTAGTAAGTTTAGTGGTCTTTGCTTTAGTGGTATAAGGGCACATTAGCATAAGTTTTCAACATCTGAATTTCCACATTAGTATCTATATTTAAAGCACATATAATAGGTATTGCTATTGAGCGCTGGGGATTTCCTGGAGATTTGCATTGAATGACAGGCTTTAAAAGCTTTAGTGATGGTTGTGGAGGGTTTCTCTATGATTAGGAGATGGGATGTAGGATAGATTACTGAATGATTTAGAATTAGAGAATGTCCCCAGAAATCTAGACTAGTGCATTCTTCCTCCATTTGAGACTGATGAGCAAAACCCATGCACCAATGCAGTAGGTGCGCGCGCGTGTGCGCACACACACACCCTTCCTAAAGCATAGTTTTAACATTAAGAGGCAAGATTCCCTTTTTGTGCTTACCCAAAGAAGTAAGAGGGAATCAGAATGAATTCTGCTCATAAAAGTATCCCTGGGTACTTGAGAAATATTCACATGATCTTAAAACCATGTTACAGCCATAAAATGTTTACAAAGATTGTCCTCCCCCTTGAAGTCCTTCATTAGAAGTGCACGTGGTAAGGAGGTGGCATGCAATTATAGTTGCTGGCCATCTTAACATTTATATGAGAACAGGCAATAACAAGGGACCCAGACAAAGAAGTTCAGCAGAATATTTCTCATGGCTCTGATAAAGAAAGAGCATCTATACTTATAAAGCTCATATGCTAATTATCAGTTTCACTCAAAAACTATATAGTTAGTAACATTTGCCCTAAAAATGTTCTGAATCTAGAACCTCATTTTCATGAATTTCAAATTCAAGCAGATTGTTTTGATAGTTTATTAACACAAAGTTTATCAAGTTAAAGGTTAACACAAATAACTGTTACCACCATCCATGTTTAATAAATAGGCAGTGGTTATTTTTTGCTGTGTCTGTTTTTTCCTAAGCCAACATTCTGTTACATATATATATATGATATTATATTATATATATATGAACATTTGTATTCAGCTTAAACCACAGTTGCAAAATACCTTGTGCTGATACCTGATAAAAATGGAAGTATTAACATTGTTTATGTATAACTTTCAAGTTATAAATCATCAAAGGTACATTCTGTTCTGTAGTCCACTTCTATTAAATATGAATGCTTTGTTTTTTCCTGATTGGTGTGACATTGCCAAATAACAGACAATGATACCCACTTAAATGTGAAACAGAATGAAATGTTCATCATTTTTGTCAAATGCTGAACAAATGAACCTTGTAAGAAGGAAGCACCTTATGACTCTCCAAATTGTGCAACATTTACATGTGCACTCACTACACGTCATAAAGTAATTTTGTTAAGAGTGATTGTGTGTGTGTGTGTCCTGGTGACATTTAGATTTTTTTAAAGGATCTGTAGCATTTTATTCTTACAGGCAGAAGTGACTCTATCATAAATACAAGTCAATGAGTGCCTTAGAAAATCAAATTGAAAAAAAAAATCAAATTGCCCTCATGACTTCTTCCTTGGATGTGAAAATTTTCATTTCAGCTGACATAGAGAATAGAACTAAAATCTGTTGTGTCTTTTATTTAGCAAACATTTCACATACATCAACACACTTAATCTTTATAGCAACCTTGCAGCCCCATTGTCCCTATTTCATAGGCACTTGAGCCTCAAGGAGATTACTGAGTGTACCAAGTGGTATCAGAGTCTTGGGTACCTATGTTTCTACCCGCTTCTCTCCCTCCTTAGTGTGCAACCAGGTCAGCATCTGATGGCAGCTGAAGGACCAGGCTTGGTCAATGTGTGCCCGCGCAAACCTGTAAAGCTGGTGTCATGGTCCAGTCCCCTAACTTATAAGTGAAAGTTACATGAACGGTAAATGCGCAAATGTTGCAGGTCCACCTGTATTGGTCATGGAGGAGTGTGCTGTGATTTGATCTGTCACAAATTCAACATTCCAAAAATATTGTTCACTATTCCTCTAACATTTAATACTCACGAGGTGAACTGTACAGAGGAAGATAAATAAAAAAATTACTTTTCATTTCTTCTAATAAGGAAAACATTCTTGAATGATAATGAATGACTTTTTAATTGATAATTTAGAAGAAATATGTGCCAGGATTGGTTACCACAAATTTCTATGGACCCGAGGAAGAAGCTGTGAAACAGCCCCTTGATCTCAGTATGGAGGTAATACTTTCCACTTGGAATACATTTGCTCTCAAATGACATTCTAGTGGAGAGAGAAAACCAATAAGAACTTGGCAAACATATATTTTATCTTCTTTATTTTCTATGATAAAAAAGGAATTTCAAGTATACTCTAAGTACAAGAATGTTTAAATTGGAGTGATAGAGTAGGTGTGAATAATTTACTAAGAACGATAGCAAATCTGTCCAAAATGGGGTTCTCTTAATTGTGTGTATAAGTAAGGATGTGTTTGTAAGAAGCCATTTTCATATGCTTCTGAACTTGGAAGTTAATTAGTAGGCTTTTATCAATAGAAGTTAGACTAGAAGTCATGCTTTAGTTTAATCTTCTAATGAATTTAATAATTAATTACATTTTTGTACATCATTAATTCCATAAAACCAAACACAGCTTAGTCTATAGTCTAGTACATCTATATTTTATAATTCTCTCTTACTTGAAAGATAAATATATCATATGTGGAACCTTGCATTTATTAAAAAATGTATTCTGAACAAAATTAAAATTCTTCTTTTTAATTCTACTTTTCTTCATATGTTACAAAGATGTTTGGCCTATATTTGCATTGTATATCAGGCAGAAATGTGTATAAGAATTTAAAAAATATTAAACAGGAAATCAAAATAAATATGTCCTACCTATTTCCCAAAAAATTCACTAAACAGGGATTTAATAAAGTAGTTTAAATATATTGGGTAATATTTTTATAGGAAGTACAGGACTATTATAGGATGGCCTAAGAATATGCCTAAGAATCAAACCCAATACTCAGTTGTCCAGTCTTTATAAATATAGATGGTTTAATCCGGTTTCAGGTAAATCTATTTTAGTGACTTGTCTGTTTTATTTACATATTCAGGTTCTAATATTGCTGATCTTATGGTCTGTTTCTAATTTTTCCTTTCCCAAATATAATGCCTTTATTACTAACGCTGCATATATGGTAGCCATGGCATATTTTGTTATTTTTATGTTTGAAATAGTATGATATTAAATGTATGCACTTTTTCTAGCTATTATATTTTCATCATATTATGAAAAATTTCTCGTCTCTTTAATATATCAATCAACCAAGTGGTCTATGAAACCTGAGAGTTTTAAAGAAAAGAATCAGGAAAAAAAAAAGGGTCAGAAATAGTATCCCACTTTACTTTTAACTTGTGTATATCACTTTGAATGAGGTATGACTTTTAATTTGCATAAAAGTTTTCATTGAAAAGTGATTTTACCTTTTCCCATATTTACTTTCAAGATTTTCTTACATATATTTCAAAAGTTAGAAGTTCTTTACTTTATGTTTTGACTGTTTATATCTTTGATCATGAAATTGATTTTATCTATTTTGTTTTCTGGCCTTTATGGCTCTATGATATGTTATAGACATTAATTCTTGACTGTGGTAAAAATAAATGTGCTCTTCTTACTTCTTAAGATTTTGTATTGCTATTTCTTCTAGCAATATTTTTTTTAATTTATGCCTCTTATTCCATTGGAATTTTATCTTGGTGCATGTATGAAATATTTGTAACTTCTACTTCTATTGTTCTGAACTCATTGCTATTGAATCTATTCTGATTCACAAAGAATCTGCAAGATAGTGCAGAATTGCCATATATGCACATATATATAAACATGCATACACACACACACATATAAATTCAAAGCAGTCAATACACAAAGTAAAAACAAAAACACTACATCACTAACTGAAAAAACACTTGTAATTTCCATCAGACTAAACTACAATTTTAAAGGACTTCTAACTTTTGAAAGATATGTAAGAAAATCTTGAAAGTAAATATGGGAAAAGGCAAAATTACTTTTCAATGAAAACTTCTTAAGTAAATAAAAAGTCACACCTCATTCAAAGTGATAAACACAAGTTAAAAGTAAAATGAGATACTATTTCTGACCCATTTCTTTAAAACTTTCAGCTTTCATAGAACACAGGTTGATTGGAATATATAAATATATGCATATATGTATGTATGTATGTATGTATGTATTTGGCAGGGGAGATTGTTCCAGAATGTATTATTTCTCTCTTTATTCTCCTTCCCTTTCTCTCTTTCTTCCTCCCTCCTGTCCATCTTTCCTTCCTTGAATTCTTTCCTCTTTCCTAGTAGTTATTTTCTGAAAGAAATTTTATTACCATAGAATTCCTGTATCAAAGGTTCAATATTTGAAATGTATGAGTACTCGTGGAGTCATTGCTGCTATAAATTTTAGGCTATTTCTTCTTCCTTTTTCCAAGTCCCACCTCCTCTGTCATAAGCCCCAGAAACTTCATCCAGTTCCTATCGCTATATATTCCCCTATCCTGGATTTCATATACAGAAAGAATATTCAAAGACAAAGCGGGAAATCCAATAGTAATGACAAAATAAAACAGGAAAACTTCACTTGAAATATAAGAGAAAATAAAAGCTAGAACAAGTTTAAAATGGGCTGATAGGAAAAATAAAGAATGAAATGCTAAGTCCTAACCAAACTACACCAAAATTGATCCACTTTGCAATGGACCGTGTGCAGGCAACACTATTCATGTCCCTGCTCAATGGTCACAGGGTTTTCACTGGAGCTTACTCCACCTGGGAACCTGCAGATGGATTTGGGGCTTTCACTGTTATGTCTAGACTTCCAAAAAGTGGGTTTCAGACTTTAAGCTTTAATATATTTCCCCTCTTGAGGTTTTGACTTTTATTATTTACAATCCTTGAAACATGCAGTCTTTTTCCATGTGGATTTAGCTGTCACTTCACTTACATGGCTGCTTGTTCATGGCTGCTTCAAAAAAAAACCCAAGACCCAAAGTGATATTTTTTTTGATAGCTGAAGACCATCTGATTTTGTCATGTTTTGCAAAAGTACCCATATCTTCAGTAATCTCTTCATAGGAGCAGGTATTGAGTAGGGCCATGTCATAAGTACTGATTTTTCTTCCATTAGAGCTATAGTTTAGCAGGAGCTCAAAAGTCATTAATCTATCTGCAGGTTATACATAATACTTATATTAATAGTATCGTTAATTTAGAAAATGATGTAGAATTTAAAATAGTGTTTTAAAAAAGGAAAGCACGATATATAGAACTTCTTTTGACACCAAACTGCATCAATTATTGACCTCTACAGATGAAAAACTCATGTAACAACAATATGTATGCCACGCATGAGGATTGGAAATAGGGCAAAACTTTCAATAATGCTTATTCATAAAGGTAGAGCCATGTCTCCTAGAATTAAGCATGTCATGAAAACATAAAAGACAGCATGAAAGTAGAAACTGGATGGTGGTTGCAAAACTGTAGTTTCTATGAACGGTGACTGCCATCTCCTTCTCCTGCTGAGCATCTTATGAGTTTGAGCTAGGTAGCTGATGGATGCTCTAATTATTGTAAAACCAAGGTTCCCAAAGCATACTTGCAGGATCCGGACAGTCTACATTAGTGATAATTCATATACATCAGCATATGGTGTGATCAGTATGTAATGTAGTGATAGTCTCCTATGCTGTATGAGGAATATAATGAAAAATCAGCATTCATAGAAAATACTCTTCAAAGTGATAAAAAATAGTAAAGTAAAAATCTCCACAATTGTATCTTCTGTTTCAATTTGTAATTATGATACAACTAAGATCCTTTGACAGTTGCATTAAGTCTTTAGATTTAAGGGGACTGCTTACCCATCAGCAGTGAAATGTTTTCAAGAAATTTTGAGGCACATATGAGTTCTTTAATATTTACATTTAATCTTGCCAGCATAGCAAGATGTATAAATTGTGACTCATCAATATTATTTTATAAACCCCCTTACCTAGAGAATTTAAGATTAATCATAGATGTGTTAAAATACAAAGTTTACAATTATGGTTCTTCTAGTATCTTCTAGTATTGTCGGGTAGAAACAGTCAACTTTCTTTAGGCTATGATGTGAGCATAAACTTTTAAAAACAAAAGACTAATCTCTCTATGTTGTTTTACTTATTATTGAAAGTCTTTCTGGCCTCAGCTATAAAGTCAATTGTCAATAGACTAATTAAAACATAAACATGCACTCTATTTTCCAATGTTTAGATGATAAAAGTCCACACAATGACACAAAGAATTAAACTGAAGTATTTATTTCTTAATTGAGGAGAAATTTTGGTATTCTCTAAGCAGCACTCAAAAGGCAAAGGAGAGAGTTGTGATCTTTTGCCAGGAAAGGTATTTTATTTTTTATTCTCTTTTTCTCTTGCAAAATTCAAGTGACTTAGCCCCTACAAAATAGGTTTTGAAGAGGATAGATTAGATAGATCGGATTAGAGAAAAAAATAATGAAGAATCTGTGCTTTTGAATGATGGTGCTGGCAAAGAATATTGAAAGCACCATGGGCTATCCGAAGAGCAGACACATCTATCTTGGAAGAAGTGCTCTCACAGAATGACCGTCAGGGCAAAGAAGATGGACTGTTATCTCCTGTGCTGTGAACATGTTTTCAGGAGAGACCACTCCCTGAAGAAGAAGATGCGTGGTAGTCAGGACAGAGCAAAATAATAATGATAATAATAATAATAATAATGATAATAATAATAGAGGGAAGACCTCCAACAAGATGGACTGACACAGACGCTGAAACAATGGACTCCAGCATAAGAAGAGTTGTGAAGATGAGGCAGCACTGGGCAGTATTTGGTTCTTCTTTACACAGTGATTCTAGGAGTTGATACTCAAAGGCATCTACAACCATAGCATAGATTATGCAACACTTTAAAATGATCTGAACATAATATCTCCATAGAAATGTTTGTGTTACTTTCAATCTGTTGCTAAATAAAATTTAATTTACAATTTGTTCTCCCATATCCTGCATAACTTCATATGATATTTATAAAAAGGACGAAAATATCTGATTTCTATATTCTCTGATTTCTGATCATGCAGATTCTGATTTATAGTGACAGAATAGAATGATTCAATAGGCTTTACTGAGTGGTAGTCCTTTATGCACCTAGTCTTTCATGTCTATCTCCAGTGAAGCATCTTGTAGATTCAAACGAATGCCCTTTTGATTAGCACCCTAATCAATGTTTGCCCCACTATGCCCATACCAGTCCCCCTCAAAAACAAAACAAAACTCAGTGCATTCAAGTTGATGCTGACTCAGAAACCCTAATAGGAAGGCTAACCCTGCCCCTGAGAATTTCCAAAACTGTAGCTTTCTATGACAGTAGCGGCTAGTGGTTTCCACGTGCTGACTTATGCCCTCATATGACCACTGTGCTGTCAGAGTTCCCCAGACACCACATAGGTGCCTCTAATTTTCACTCCATTAGGTTATGGGGCTGCTTTGTTCAATTGTTTTTGTAGGTTCTGTCAAGCAGGTTCTGATTAATAGCAATCATATGTGCATAAGAATGAAATGTTGCTCAGACTAGTGCCTTCTTCACAATTAATTTTCTGGGTGAACTCATTACCACAGCAGTTGCACCATTCTGTGTCATTGAAAATCTTTCAGATTTGTAACAGGACAAGCAAACTCCCCTACTCTAGGGACTGGTATATTTTGATAACATTTCCAAGGTACATAAGATGAACTCTCAGCAAAATTACTTTCTATAGACATCCTCCAAGGCAGATTGGCTTATTTTCTCATAATCCACTATATATTTAATATTCTCCACCAACACTAAGATATCAGTTATTTTTCCTAGGTTTGACTTATTCATTGATCATCTTGTCTTGGATCAAATGCAGCAAAATCTTAGTCCTCAAAGTGTTTTCTTTGCTTTTGAACTCTTCAACATTGTCCTTTACAGCACATTCCCCCAATGTTACACACCATTTCACGTTTGAATGCCATTTTCCTGGGTGTTGAATATGGATCCTGGTGAATGAGATCCCTGACAACCTCAATCTTTTCTCTATGTTTCCTGATGGTGTTTGTTGGCTCAATTCCAGCCAGTGGACGAGTCTTCTAAGAATTTGCACCACCCAGAGGCACCCACGTCAGTGAAAGTTCAATCCTTGGTCTCCTCCTTTCTTTACCTTTCTGGATCTCATTGCCAGCTTTCATTGCTTAGCCCATTTGGGGAAAGTGAGCTTTTTAAAATTCCTTCAATTTTGTCTTATTTTTGTATGGTATTTTAATGTATATTTTTCTAACCAATTGTTTTATCCTGTGTGCTTTTGCTAGACTGTTCCATGTAAATGTAATATTGATGTAATGGCATGCAGATTGCACATGCTACCTCACAGAGAACAACTGCTTGTTAAAAAATTGATGGAATGGAGATCAGGAAATGATGCTTTACACATTTTGCATCTTGATATGCGAGTTTGTTACTTATATATAAATATTTTACAGCATTTTAGTTACATTTTGAGAACTTTATGGAGTGTTTTGTTTGATGCATAATTATGAACTATATTTCTGCCATGGGGAAAAAGAAAACACCAAGAATTAAGCTCCAAAGTAGCATTTCACTGCAGACTATCGAATTTTTCAGGATGGGATCACAGATGGATTGCTTATTCTAAACAAGAAATTCTTCTTGTAAATATAATCTACATTTAGTTGTATAAAGATGTTCCCTCTGTTCTTAAAAACAGACGGAGCTTGCCAATTAAGAATGGGCATAGAAAGTTGGGAAGGCCTGCTAGGTTTGGGATCTTTCTGAATTGGCATTGATTTGAAAGGAATGTGAGTGGTGTTACCTAACCAGCGCTTTGCATCTCTGAAGCAAGACTGAGATAAACTTGAGTAACAGTTTAGTACTGTTTTCTAATGACACCAAAGAGCCCACTAGAGACCACATTTTCTAACCCCTTGACTCCAGTAAGAATAAACCTAAATAATTTCAAGCAGATAGTTATTTCCGCTCTTTAAAATATATCCAGGAAATGAGAATCTTCCCTTTGGTAACCAGTTCCACTATCTCACAGTCATTACGCCAATATGTACGATTAAGAGGCCTAAATGCACCATTACTGACACAATGGGCTATAATTGCACTTTTGAAACTGCTACATAATATCCAATCTATGATTATTTAGGGAGCTTACATCCATCCATTATTGATGCCACAGCCTTTAATAGCACCTTTGTTGTCAGAGGGGGGTTGTGCTGTTTAATATCCCCAGCACTGTTTGAAGCAAATTGGGAGAACACTACAAACTGTGGCAAGATTTCAGACATTTATGTGTATTTGTTACAGTCTGCTCTTAACACTAGATTTACATATTGTGCAGCTGGAGCAAGACTTCAGTCTTTTCAAATATCTTGAAGACCATTCTACTTTAACAGAAAAAATGAATTTAAACAGAATATAAAATGAGTAAGCATGGATGCTATAAGTTAAAGAGTCATATTTTGAGTTCTTTAGTTTGGTTTGTGAAGTATTTTGGATATCAAGATTTTAGGAAACAATAAAAAAAGTCAATTAAATTTTTTATTATTTTCTAGCTCCTTGGGCAGCAACATTTAGCTAGAGGAAGAATGTGTGCTACAGTTATCCATTATACTTCTCCAAGGACAAAGCTAAGTAGAATATCAGATCCAAGAGTATAGTAAAACTATAACTGTCATTTGAAGGAGCTGCAAAAAATTCCAGGGAAAAGTGGAAATCAATGATAATGAACTTTTTTGAAATCTCCTTGCCTATTGTGTGCCATAGCCTACTAATCCCCCCAAGCAAAAGGAGCTGATATGAGAACAATACTTTTAAAAATATATTTTTCCTCTAAAATTACATGTTAGTGTATATTTCTTTAAATATTCTCCTCTGAGATTTTGTTTTATGTTACAAACTAGTGCACACACTTGCTTTGTTGAATGAAATATGAGTCAAATGATGATCTTAACTGATCTTAAGTAATAAAAGATAGGAAGTCTTATGAAAAATTAAATTAAATTAAAAGGTAACAGAAGGAAAGGAAAGGAATAAAGGACAGGGGGTGAAGAATGAGGGCAGGGTAGAGAAGACAGGAAGGAAACAAAATTTGAATTTTTATATGTGGTAAGAAAACACTCCTAAAATTAAAATTCTTTTTATAATTTCCCAAGTTCTTGGGAATCAGAGTCTACTGCCAACACATTCAACTTTTTCTTTCATCAGTGAATTGCAGAGGTAAATACAAACTAAATATATACCTTATCTCGATTTTGTCAGAAAGTTTTTAATAGCTTTGTTCAGCTTACATTTTTTCTAGACTTTCAGCATTGTTTGTGTTTTTGGAGAGCCAGTTTAGCTAGCAGGCTTTCTTAAGTTCAAATCCTTCCTCGATTCAGAAACATGGATAGCCACACAGAGAGACTATAGGGATAAGTGGAATAATTCATGCAGCACACTGAAGCCAATTTTAATTGTAGTTCTCCCCACTTCTCACTGGCAAATGGAGAACACGAGGTTCCAGAGATTGAAATGCCCTGAATATGTCCCGAACCTCAAGCATACTAAAAGGTGCAGGCTTTGGAAATTAGAGGCACAATCATAAAAAGCTGAGGTGACTAGGTAATTCTTTCAGGTATTAAAATAACGAACTGTATGGTTCCACTTCCACGAAGATGGAATAGATAGACTTTTCCTTATTCTTCCTGTTAAGAATAATAAAGATCCCTAGCATTATTTTATAAAACTAACTTAAGATTGAGAATAGTGGATAGATGAAAGCAAATCATATTGGGGACCTTGAATATCAAGTAATGGAATGGTGGTTAGATTTAGACCTGGTAATGGAGAAGACTAATACTCTATACACTCTCCCATCTCATTTATTCCAACTCATAGCTGCCTGATAGGACAGAGGAGAACTGGACTTTGGGCTTTCCAAGACTGTACATCTCTACTGGGGTAAACACCTCCATCTTTCTCTTGAGGAGTAGTCAGTGAATTCAAACAACTGGTTAAAAGTTCAGTGCGTAACCCATTACAACAGGAGGCTATTTAGAAATGCCAGGGGACACAATGACAACAGCAACAACAAGCTGCCACTGAGTCGATGTGGACTCACAGGGACCCTAGAGAACAGAGTATGATTTTCCTCTGTGATGTTTGGAAACTAAAACTCTTTAACAAGAATAGAAGCCCTGTCTGTCTCCAGTGGAGACTGGTGGTTTAGAACCGATGACCTTACAATTACAAGTCCAACTCATAGCTACTAGATCACCAGAACTATAGTAACTCCACTTCTCCAGGAAAAACCCTGATATCAGTGTTAATTTCTATCTTTCACCATCATTTGGGCTATAAAAAGTTTTCCTTCATCAGGGTGTGCCACAAGTAAGAAGTTGGGACTTACATTCCCACTGTAGAGTAACAAATACTCCCCAAATGTCTCTCTTGCATTAGCAACAGTGACAATAGGTGGAGTGTGAACTTCTTTCATCTCAACCAGGCACCATTGTGTGGAGAACACTTCATTCCTTGGATAGTATCAGGAAAACCCTAATGAAGAGAATAAAATATATGTCCTTCTGTGGTAAAAATATATGTCCTTCTGTGGTAAAAGGTTCACCTCACATCATGTAGTGTCAGTGTGGGCCATGTTGGTAAGTGAGATACCTTCCTGCACTGAACAATTATTAAAAAATCCCTCACCTCAGATGTCAATTGAGGTCACGAGTAAATGGGCTTTTATCTAATCTGAGTCCCAGGTAAATTCCCTTCCCTGGGCCTCTGCTTGAATTGGGCCAGGAAAAGCCAAGAAAAAGACTAAAAATTCACTAAACAGGAGTCCTGGGAGTCTCACAAGAGACAAAACAAAACAAACAAATACAAAGCATTCAGGTTTAATAAAAAAGATTTATGATACTAAGAACCAGCAAGATTATATACAGAATACAAAAGGGCAATCAACAGATGCCAATGCTGAGATGACAGAGAATTTAGGATTATTTGGAAAACATTTTGGGGGTGAGGGGGCATCACTGCCCTCTGGTGGTCATGGGAGCTACCCAGCCTTGCTGCTGCTGGATTTGAACTGCCAAACCAGTGATCTGCAGTCCCACACTCTACCACTACGCCACGGGGGCTCAGACCTTGGAAAACATTTTTTAAAGCATCCATAATTTGAAAAAGTTTAATAAGAATTTTCCCAAATCCAACACATTGCATTTGACCCTTGTTCCTCATCATCCTGAAGCAGCTGGCTTGTAGAATGATGGAATGGGCTCTTGAAGACACAACTGCAATGCAAACTATGTGACAACATTTTGTGGGGCTGGGGTAGTGTTCTCTAAGAAACTGTATATGCTTTAAACCAGCGGCCAATATATGGTGCTAGGTCTCCAATATCCAGGATTCATGGGTCCAGGAACCAATGTGTGAAAACTGAGGTGGCACCACTCACTTTTACTCCTAGTGACCCACTTGCAGCATTCTTGCTTCCTGTCCCAGCAACCCTATGTGCTTCAGACATGGACGTCCTGGTCCTGAAGGGGAGAACTCTCCCACCTAGAAACACAGCACAGATTCCACTGAACTGGCAGCTAAGAATGTCCCCTGACCACTTTGAGCTTCTCGTGCCTTTAGATCAACAAATCAAAAAGCATGTCACTCTACTGCGTGGTATGATTGTCCCAGATTACCAAGAAGAAATTGGACTGGTGTTTCATAATGGGGGTAAAGAAGATTTGTCTGGGATCCAGGAGATCCGATAGGTCAACTCTTAGTGCTACATTGCCCTGTGATAAAAGTAAATAGTAAATTACAGCAACCCCAGCATGACAGGACATGTACTACCTAGACCCCTCAAGATTGAAGGTCTGGGTCACCCCACCAGGCAAAAAAACAACAACCAGCTGAGGTGATTGTTGAGGGCAAAGGTAACACAGAATGGATAGTGGAAGAAGGTAGTTCTACCTGCCAGTCATGTATTTTCTGTATATGAGTGTATTGAATATCTTTTCTTTGCTCATGTATGATATATCAGCTACAATTGGACTCAGTGTGTTCCTATTTTTATATATGATAGATGCTTGATTTTAAGTAAAAGTTTTATTTCATTCATGTCTGGAAATTTTATATGGCTTAAGAGTTGTTTATAGGGGCCATTTTGGCAAGGGGTGGATTGTGATAGATAAGCTTATTGTGCCAACATGACCAAAGAAGATAGGTGGGTCTGTTGTGAAAACATGGCTAGTGAACACATGAAATCAATTGAAGGGTGGAGATAGAAAAGGCTTAGTGAACCCCGCCCTTGCCCTCTTGCTCTTGGATCTTCAGACCAGCTGGCTGCCTTGTTCTTCCTGAGCCTTGATCTCCACGCAACACTACCGATGGGACATCTAATAGGTGGACTGTGTTGCTGTGAGTTGAGGTTCCTTCAAGACCTACTTCACCACGCTCCTGGAATATACATATCTTGAGCTGGGAACTGTCAGACTCTGTCATCTGGCTGACTATTGGTGACCTGTTTTCCTGTTTTCTGCTTGTGGCTGGCCTGAATTGCTGTACAGAGGACTACTTGGAGGCCCTCGAGCTCCAAAGACTGCCAGTCTACTAGCTGTCTCACATAAGTGAGTTGCACTGAGTCATTTGTACTGTTTTATAGATTAGTTAACTGTTTATTTCCTATCTTATATATCCTTCTATCTATATTAATATATAAAAAGAATGACTATTGTCCTGGTTTTGTTTCTTTAAAGAACCCTGTCTAACACAGTCTAATCCAGAACATAGGGTCTACAGGACAGAGCAGAGTGTGTCACAGTGTCTCTGAGGTTTTAAGTGTGTATGAGAGCTAACAGCTTTGTCTTTATCCCTCAGAGTGGGTTTGAACCATAAAACCTTGCTTGCAGTCACCATGAAGTTTATGAGAATTTTAAAGCACCCTCAAAACAAATAAGAAAAATAGGGAGACTTATAAAGAAATGAATGCCTCAGAAAAAATGTGAAGGGTAATCAATCAGATATTCTACAGATAAACACACCATTATCAAAATAATTTCATAATTTAACCACTTCCACAATCTTTAAGTCTATGTAATTTCACCATTTATGTCCAATATTTTCCAGAAAATATAATAGGAGGAATTATTTCCCAATTCATCTCACAATTCTAGGATAACCTTAATATCAAAATTAGAGATAGAAGGTTAATAAGAACAGCACCATTTTTAAAATAGATGTATTTTTAACAAAATATTGGCAAATAGATTCAGTGACACATAAAAAGTTTTAGAAAGTTGAGTCATGTATTGCTACAAGAGTTTCAATTCATACGTGCTTGATTTTATACAAAGCAAAATGAGTTTAAATATCTCTATCAGTGAGCACCTGCAAACAAGTTCTCTCATTGATACATGCACTATTTTTTTTCTTGCCAGAGTGACTTCAAAAATTAGGTTCATTCAACACATAGACTTCTCAGGGGAATCTGCAGCCATTTAAATTTAAAACCGAGAGCCCTGGTGGCATAGTGGTTAAGTATTGGACTGATGATCACAATTTTCAACAGTTGAAACCACCATATGCTCTCCATGCAACAGTTGAGGCTTTCTGCTACCATAAAGAGTTAAAATCTGGGAAACCTACAGGGGCAATTACACCCTAGTCTATACGGTCCTGTGTTAGTCTGGGTAGACTAGAGAAACAAATTCATAGAAACACTCATATGTTTCTAAAAAGAACTCTATATAAAACGTAATTGTATATTAAGAAAACATCCCAGTCCAGTCCAGATCAAGTCCATAAGTCCAATATTAGCCCATATGTCTGATACCAATCTATAAGTTTCTCTTCTGACTCATGGAACATTGGAAATGATGCCAAATGGAGGAAGGTCACACGCTGGTGGGTGGGAAGTCTAACGGACTCAGTGATGGTGTTAGCCTCCCAGCGCTGGTAGGGGTCTCCACGTGGCTCCTCCAGCTCCAATGACTCTCTGTCTGTCCTCAGCCTGTCTCCAGGTGTCTTGTCAGTTGCAATGTCCCCCAGGGAGTGAGCCTTGTCAGCAGAGAGTCGCCAAGGGAGTGAGTGTGTGTGTGTCTTCTCTAGTGAGCTGTTTGTCTCCTCAGGGCCTCCAAATGATGTCATTAAACTATGCCCTGGTTGACAGACAAGACTCCACTCCTCCACAAACTGACACCAGATGAGATAACTACCACAGTCCTACAAGGTGGAATTGACTCAGTGGCAGTGATTTTCTTTCTTTTTTTTTTACTCTTTGTGTTTGAGGTTTCCAAGAAGTAATCACAGGTATTTTTAGTGGTTTATTGTTGTTGCTTGTCTTTTAAAAATTCCAAAGGGTGATCTGTATATATTTTTGATGGACACAGCATGATCACAAGGGGGATATTTTGATTCTTTAAATTTTAAGTTGAAAACTACTTTATGAAAAAAAATCATAAAATTTACTCTTAGGGATTTTTTCCCCTAGCACAATTCACCTATTCATTCTTTAAATTTGGCAAAGGGTGGCCTGAAATAATGTAGTTTTGAAACCTAAACAGACCTCAGGTTCTTTCTGTTCTCCAAATTCAAATGATATTTAGAATAAACACAATTTATCTCTTGAGGCTAACAGAATCATTCTGACATTATGTTAAGCTGGGTTGACTAGAGAAACAAATCCAGTGACATATATATATATATATATATATATATATATATATATGAAAGAGTTTCATATCAAAAAGTAATGATATCTAGAAAACATCATAGTCATGAGTGTGATAGATCCATAAGTCTAATACTAGACCATACTTCAGTCTTTAGACTCATGAAGCCACATACACTATTGGAGAATGCAGGAAGATCACAAGCCAGTGGGTGCAGCGTCTTACGGATCCAATGGTTGTCGAAGTATCACAGAGCTCTAGCAGATCTCCCAGAGTGGCTCAACAGCAGGAAGAGAAATAAGGGGAGGTTCCCAGGACTCTCCTTATGAGAAGGTCATGCCCACAAGGAGTCTCCACTAGGCTGTGACCTGAGTGACAGGCTACACTGCACTCCACATCTACACTTTTATTTATCTTCAGATTGACATGAAATTGTGTACTTACCACAGAGATGTTGCAAATCGAAGAGTGAGAATCCTTTGGGAAAAGTTAGCTTTCCAAAATCAAACTTGCCAACATATAGTCAATACTGACGCACAGTGATCTTGTAGAGCAGAAAAGAAGGCCTGCGGGAAAGGATTGACTCAGTGCTGCGCCATGGGCTCTGGCATAAGAACAAACATGAGGCTGGCCCAGGCCTGGGCAGTGTTCTGTTCTGTTGTGTATTGGGTTGTGATGGAGTTGCTAACACTTAACAACAATAGGGTAAAAGAAACTGTCCCGTCTGTTTTCTGAGACTAGACCTCACAAGAGTAGACAGCCTCATCTTTTTCTCACAGAACACCCAGTGGTTTTCACCTGCTGACTCTGTGTTTAGCACCTCATCTTGTAGGCCAAAATTCAGAAATGTTGAGGTCACATGCTTTTATTTGTGTGGTCTATATGATAAGCACAGTATGCTGTACAAGTTTGGCCATCTAAATTAAAAGATAATTAACTCTGCACCCAATACGTGACCCAGGAACTTTACTCCTGCACTTGTATCAAGTAAAAGGGCCTCTCTAATCCAGGGACAATGTTTAACCCCAGTTTCATCAAGTACATTCTGACGAAGGGTGACCCTACATGTTGCACAATCAAGATGCTCCATCATGTGTACTCACTGCAGTCTTTGCGACAACAGGATACCAGGTCCTTCTTCCAAGAAATTCTAAGCATTGTGGAGGTTTACAATGACAATGTTGAAGCAATGCCAAGAGCAGTCTGATATGTAATTTGTAAGAATTCCTAATTAGCAAATAAAAAGTGCTGGTTCTTAATACATACTTCTGCATAAATAGAGAATCACTGAGTAAAATAGAGAAAGTCAGTCTCAAAAGTCATACATATTTTATTCATATATCTTTAATGTAATGATAAATTATACAAGTAGAATATGTGAGTGGTTTCTGGTTGTTGGGAAAAAGAAAAAATAAGAAAAAAAAGGTGTTATATGTATAAAAAGGAAATAGATACACTTTTAAGGCTTTCAAGAAGCACACTTTCTTGATTGTATCCACATCTCTGTGGTCATATTACACTATAATTTTTTAAATTGTACCTTTGAAAAATTTTGGACAATGGCTATTTCTGTTTGTAATTTGGTTATTCCTTGAAACTCTATGTAAATGCAAACATTTTGAAATGTTATAAACTTTAATTTACAATCTTGCTTTTAGGTGCTAATAAGTTGGGTCTTGATCATTGCAATCTTATAACAAGAAAATCACACATTGAACCATCATCAAAATCATTCTTATGTTTGAGGATTTGCATCAATATGTCTGATCCTGCATCAATATGTCTCTTTGAAGGACTTCTTGTTTATTTTTAGTGTTCTCTCTTGTGCCAAGCACATAGTTTGTTACCAGAGACAAGCCCTTACTGTAACATGACCCAAGTGGGACCTCAGGTAAAGACCTCAGGACCAATCTTGTTTCTTTAACATTCCAACTGTGGTTCTTCCCAGGCATATGTATTCATGCTTCTTATGGCCCAGGTATATTCAATA